>JAOVYU010102360.1:0-16008 GCA_025674565.1 Synodontis membranacea
TATATACACACACACACATATGTGACGTACAGTGAGGGTTTGACACCTCAAACCACCATGCAAGCACAATGATCTAAAAATCCTCTCAACAATCCTGTCAGTTTAGCTCATATCCACTAGCTAGCATTAGCAGTAAATGTCACGAGCATTTATGAATAATGAAATCCTGAAATAGTTCCTAGAAATCCTTCCAGGTCATATTAGTGAGCTAGCTGGCATTAGCTGTGAAGAATATAAAGACACTATGAGTCAGTTGAGGAATTATGGTGTGTATATACAGTACTTCTGGTACCTCTCTGACCCAACACTCACTGCATTTCTAACATATCCGCTGCTATTTATTTCATTTTAACTTTAACTATAATCAGTTTTGACAAGAGGATGTAAATATGATGTAAACTGGGCTGTAGAGAGCTGAAGTGCTGCTGGTAGAAAATGAGTGAAAAATGTACGCAAGAGTTTAGAAGACCGTGTTAAATAAATCCATTTTTGTCAGAATGAAAAAATACTGGTTTACTGTTCTGTCCATTTTTAGCTTGTTAAAAAGTTAAAAAGGTTAAATGATCAGTAGAGATTATTTTAGTGTAATAATGTAACTGAAACCCTAACCTGACTGTATCAGTCGAAATGGTATGACTAAACTAAACCACAAAAATAAACCACAAAAAGTGATTGAGGAAGTGACGTGGGAGGTTTTCTGATTACTTTCTTTGACACTGTTTTGTCTTCTTTTTTTTTTGACTCTGTGCCTGATCTGTGAAATCCTGACTGTCTGACCCTTGCTTTACAATTTCTTTTAATATAATAATCACCAAGAAGATTAATTTATTACAGTCAGGTGACCAAGAATGGACAAGAATTTTAAGAAACACGTCATGGATGTCAGCTAGCTGTGAGACTTGATACTACTCCTCACCACTCATCTGCTTCATCCACTCAAAAAAATGACATGTTGGCATTATGTAACTTTTTTTATGTCAACAGGTTCCACGTAACTGAGTTAAGTTGCCTTTAAGATGCCTTTTAAGTTCACTGAAAGTTACTTGGAACCTGTTGACATAAAAAAAAGTTAAGTAATGCCAACATATCATTTTTTTGAGTGTCCTTTACCAACAGACCATTCAATATTAACTTTAATACATTACTTTAACTCAAATATTTTATAATTATTTCACAAAAAAGCAAAATCTGAAGCAAAAACTAAAGCGAGATTTGCGAGTTAGTCTGATAATGAAAGCCAAAAATTCAACAAAATAAAGAGATTTATGAACATTAGGATTAGACAAAATCAAGATCAGTTATCAGACAGAGATGAAGAGATGACTTAGTGTTGAATCGCTGTCATTTATTGAGTGCTTGTTTCTGAGTCACATTGAATCAACCCTTAACAACTCTATTCGTCCTACTCCGAGGGATCGTTATATCTATATACTCTATTAAATATAGTGAAACATGACATTCATTTAAAGGCTCCAAAGTTCTGAGAGTGTCAACCAATAGAAATGCAATTGCAGTAAGGACATGTGTGGTTATTTGGAAACGTTGTTCAACAATTCATAGGTAACTATGCAGGAACTGAACAGGAATGCATGAGTAATTCTTCATGAACGCTTACTGTATTGTATAAGAACTTTAATCACTCAGTAAGTACGTTAGGAAGAGTTCCTCATTGAATAAGCAGTAATTAGTCAGTAGATCATGCCATGAACCGCATTACAATTAATTAGAGGACAGATGTGCTGAAGTTTACACAATCCACTACCAGGACAGAGGAAATTCCTTTAACGCTCATTTACTTATCCACTTAATAATAAAGCAGTAGCTAAAATTATCCTTACATTTAAAAATAAATAAAAGACTAATCCAGAGACTGATTCCCTTCACTGTCACATCTTGGTCCAGCTTTATCACATACTCCCCCTCCCAGAATCCATCACTCCCATATTCAACTCAACTTCCCTTCAGCTGCAAAGACCACAAACTCTAGATAGATTAAAATTCACTGGAGTTCTGCTCACCTTCGCAAAAGAGTTAACCAGCAATGTTACTAAGCCTGCTGTATTATCATTTGTGCTTCCGGATTTTGACCTTAATTATTTTGTGAATTAAACTAAAATCACAAGCCTTTAAGAATCAGGTTTTGTCACTCAAGAGGTAATCAGTTGCACATCGCAGAAACCAAGAGGAGTCTTAACGATGAAGGCTTTATATTTTTCAGTGTCTAGACTGAACATTATTAATATCTCTGTGTATATCACAGAGTTGTTGAGAAGAAGCTCATCTACTTTCTCTGCTCTTTGGAGCCCGGTAGAATGAATGTCATGCTTTAAAAACAGTGACTACATCATCAAACATTTCATATTTCTATTTTTTATTCAGCCTCAGAAGCAATGTTCACTAAATCTACCATTATTTCTGAAGCACATGCTATATACAATACTTTTAAACACTGATATAGTACTGTGCACTACCTGCATTTAACCTAAATCACAACCACATTGTTTAAAAAAACAATACAGATCATTTCCTCAAACTAATAAAACGTGGATTATACATTCTTTGCAGTGTAATTTGATTTTAAAGATGATTCCACTTACCTTCTCTCAGCTCCAGAACAAGGAAAGTCACAGCTTTGAATGGTACCTCACACACCAGGAAGCTCTGTACCTTAGAATAACTTGAATATATTTGAATGCATTCAAATCTGACCTGCTGAGCCTACAACGATGACAACGAGAGACACACCTTGTTCTTTTCCTGATACATGCGAAACATAAGAAATGTTATATTGTCTTAGAGAACTGTTCAAAAACAATGATTAAAATTCATTATATAGCATAAAACTGACTCAAGGACATTAAAAACATACAACATAAGACTTTTCTATGCTTTATAAATTGTTGGGTTAGAGACACCTAGAAACCCAACCTTCTCAACATAAAGATAATAATAAAGATTAACCCATTTTTCTCTCTTTTTCAGAAATAAACCATTGTTCAACCTGAAGCAAGTGGAAAACAATCGCAGGAAAGCTGACTTCTGGAATTTCTGTAGCCTAATCCTTAATACCATGACACTTATACAGCGATCGAGTGAAGAGGTTTTAGGTTATATTAAAGAATATATAGCTCACAAACAAAATGAAGTAGTTTATGCCCCCATGTTAACTCTAGATAATAATGAGTTTTTAAAAATGTTTAAAGAGTCTGAAATCAAAACATTAGTGAAGAAAAAACATTTACAACACGCGTTTGCATTCATGAAATATAAAGATACACCCCATTTTAAAATTATCGGACCATTTTACCCAGACAAACACCACAGTGAGGATTCTATTATTGAAAAAATTGAAAACATGATGAAAACAAATGAAATTAATGATGTTTCGGAAATTTGGATTTATACGGTTAATAGCCCTTGTATAGGGAGAAAAAATCATAAACCCTGTATGCATAATTTAATCTCTTTATCAATCAAATTAAGTCAGAAATATAGGATTAAAATGTACATTGGATTCACTAGATTTTATGTATTTATCAGAAAATTGACTCATTTTATTGAAAACAATAAAGAACTGGAAGATGCTTGGAAGGAAATCACTGAACATTATAAATTGTATCCTCAATGTAAATTTCATGTTGAATCGGACTATAAAAAGAGGGAGGAAAGAACTTTAGATGAAATCTGGGATATTATTACCAAAAAAGTGGTTCTACTCTATTTAAAAGGTATCCAGGATCATGAACATTACCCTACGTTTTTCCAGATTTACCCTTATAGATGCAGCTAGAATTTTTAATGAGGCACTCCTGAGTGGCACAACAGAAGCACAGATACGCCCTCTCTGGTTGGTGGTGTCGTGTGACAGGAAGAGTGTTGAGACGCCACACTTTTCAGATTTTTATTTGCTTAAAATTTTGAAAACCATGTATCATTTTCATACCACATCACAATTATGTACTACTTTGTGTTGGTCTATCACAGAAAATCTCAATAAAAAAAACATTTAAGTTTGTGGTTGTAAGGTGTCAAAATGTGTAAAAGTTCAAGGGGTATGAATACTTTTGCAAGGCACTGTATAAAGATAAATATAAATACAGTCAGTGGGTGAAATATAATATGAGAGAAAATAATCACGTTTCACAGTGATTGTGTTATTGCACTATATAAATATAATGTAAACCTAAGACCTATTTGTGGTAATAAAGTGCACAGTAAGTAGGAGAGCAAAAGGTCAAAAGGTTATTTAACAGAGTTTAGTATTCTGATGGCCTGGGGGTAGAAACTCCTGTTAAATCTGGCTGCTCTGCAGTGTATACTGTGGTAACGTTTTCCAAAGCAACGTGAATAGTGAAATTCTTGAAAAGATGGGAGTGAGGACTCAATGATTTTCTCCGCTGTCCTCACCACTTTTCAAAGTATCTTCTGTTCAGTGGCAGTGCAGCTACCATACCAAACTGAGATCCTGCTGGTCAGTATACTTTCTATACAGCCTCTATAGAAGGTTGTGAGCACAGGAGAAGTGAGGTTCGCTCTTTTCAGCCTTCGGAGAAAATGAAGTCATTGTTGTGCCTTCTCAAAGTCCAATAAATATATGTAACCTCAACCAGTACAGAAAGCCAAGATACCAAGTCCCAAGTAGTAATTATTTTCTGAACATTAGGTCCAACTCCAAAAAGTCTTCAGCAAGTCAAAGCCAGTGGACTACTGCTGCACTTTCTTATGACTGTCCTTTGAGCTCCTGGCAGGAACCACGTCCCCTTGTAGCCACATTTGCACCTTGTCAGCCAAGTAGACTCAAGCCATGAAACAAGGATACATTCACCCCTTGACCTCACCAGCATCTGCAGGGTTCTTTTTGTGGAGAGGAAATGGGGCGGCCTACAGCCTTATAGATTAAAAAAAGTAAAAACCAAGTCACTGTCAAGTAGCACTTTCCCCTACCACTGGTCCCTGCAGCCTTAGAACAACTGCTGGGGGCCATAATCTTCACTAGACTGGATCTACGGAGGGCATAAAATTTGGTGCATATCAGCAAGTGGAAAATGTCCTTAAACACCACCTCTGGCAAATATTGCATCATACAATATATGCTATCTTTAGTGCAAGCAGTTTTCCAAAGTTTCGTAAATGACATCTTATGGGACATACTGGGGAAATTTGCATATATTGATGACTAAAATGTATACAATGTAATGTTTTAAAATAGATGCATCTGACTGGTTGCATTTGAATTGAGGCGCGTAATAAATAATGATACTGTTCTGTGGGGATGCGCTGTTTTTTCTTTTTTTCCCCATCCCATCGACACCGCTATGTCCGAGACCAAGACAAGACCGAGACCACAAAAAAATTGTTTGTCAAATTTTTTTTTAAAAATTGTCAATTTTTTGTGGTCTCGGTCTTGTCTTGGTAAAATGATAAAAAAAAAAAAAAAAATTAAAAAAAGCAAAAAATAAAAATTGGTCTCAAGACCGATCTCAAGACCAAGACCAGTCTCAAGAACTACAGCACTGCTTAATATGAAAAGAACAAGCCCACATGAATTTACCTGCTTAGCAAAGCCTATTAAGTAGTAGTAGTAATAATAATAATGATACATAACTTTCCTATGAGGCCACCGTGCCACCCCCCCATGCCGCCCCCTCCTCCGTCTAATTAACCTTTACCTGCTACTTGGGGGGGGGGGGGGCATTTTTTGATGTGTCAACAAGCTCATGACGCTCATGACGTCAAAACATGTCAAAACGTCCTAAATTATCTGGTGCCCAGGGGAGGAAAAAATAAAAGAAGAGGAGGAAAAACATGACAAAGGCAGAGGTAACGTAACGTTACAGTAAAGATAATGTCATGACATTATTTGTTTATACTAATATAATTTGCATATCAGAAAAAAAGCACATTGTATATTATACAGTACAGACTAAATCATGCATGCATCTCTGATTTTTTTTTTTCATTTATATTGTTTCATTTCATTTTATTCTTGAAATCATGTGTTTATTATTATTCTGGTGTCACATACTCCTCTCCTGTCTAGTTCTGACTAGCTTACAGCAAGTCATTCAAGTTAAGGCAGTACCAAAAAACACCACCAGAGGTCTTTGTAAGAGCACCTTTTTGTTAAAATTTTGATTTAAATCCTTGTAATTTCTTGTGCATACTGGTTTCTTTAATTTCTTATTTTGTGCAGTGCCTTATTTATATTGTATTTATAATTTAAGTTATGTCACTTTTTATTTTGGGAATATCTAACACTTTATGTAAGCTATTTATATTGTATTTCATATATTCAGTTCATATTTTTGTATTTCTTTATAAGTATTTTGAATGTGCAATTGGTTTATTTAAATAAAAGAATGTCTAAGACTGAGCTGTTCAGTTTCTTGTGAGTATATGTACACTAGAAGTGGAATTTACTGCGATGCAGGGGGTGCCACCTAAAATCTTGCCTAGGGCTCCAAATTTGTTAGGGCCGGGCCCGTATACATATTCTGACAGAGCAGTAGCATGTAATAAAAGTGCTTGCTGACCCAATAGGTATTTGTTATGCAGACAAAATCATGTGACTCTACACAGTAATTTAGCCAGGAATTATTTTCAGGTACTGGTGAGGAAATATAGAAAATAAATAAAGTCTCCTCATGATCGGTACAGTTATATTGGTAGGTGTGACACGCTGCTGCATTTCAGACAGCCTGCAGTGGTGTGATGGCACATAACTGCTATTTAATTTTTTAAAGGCATGACCTAATGTTAACCATCTCAGCATACTAATAATATTGCCTTAAAATATCTTTATGACAGTTCCACTTAATTTAATATCCTGGTAATATGAGTGAAGATCTCATGGGTAAAAAGAGAAAGTGTAACACACAGGACTCCAGCACAGAATAAAGGATCCATACGTGACAGTTTATTAGCAGCCAGAAACACTGTAGGGACAGAAATGAGAACAGACACATCCAAAAACCGATCAGATATGCTTTAAGGGCAGGGCAGAATAAAAATAAAATAAAAAATAAATCAGGCAATCCAATTTAGAAAGGCAAAACATAAAAAAAAAAAAATAATAATAAAAAAAATAATAAAAAATCAATCCAAAATAACACAGCTCAGGACGTACAAGAATGAGGTCAAAGGCTTCAAATTAGTCTGAAAGTCCATGTGCTCGCCCTTCATCATGGAGGAAATTAAAATAACCAACAAACAACAATTTCAATACTCAGGAGAGCTCTGGTGATCTGAATCAGAACTGTTTGAATATTACAGACATTTTATCAAAAAAAAAAAAAAAAAGCGTACAGTAGTTTTGCTTGAGCATCAGGATTTGAACCGCAAGCAAGCAAATGTGCTGTACAATTAGAAGATGTGTATCACATATAGTGATTTGAGGACATTTATTTATGCAGTTCAGAGTGTGTAGGATTTATACATGGCCATTATGTACAGCTGTGTGTACACATGATAGAAACTTGTGTAATTAACTAATTATCTTGTGGATATAGGCGGCTCTTAAGCACACATTTAGAACTTGATCTAGGCACAGATCTAGATAAAATAAGACCCCTGATCTAGACTTATTTTTCCTCCCTCTGCAGTAAAGCTCATACTGTAGCGAGTTTTGACATAAAAACGACATAAAGCATTGAACTTTTAAAAATAATTATAATTTTTTTTTTTTTTACCCCTGGACCACTCATGGTTAAGCAAAAGCAATGGAATCTGGAGCTTTTTGTTGTTCTCTTGCATATCCTGACATTAAATATCTTATCATATCATATCTTTATTAACAAGAAAAGAGCTTTAATTTCTAGCAATATATGATACGTGCTGCTTAAAATTATTACTATACTGTTGGATTACTATATTATCCAACTCCTTTGGAAACACTGGTGAGAAAAAGTTTGTTTAATCAGACTGAATTAAAAGAATGCATTTAGTAATGCCCAACAGTAGATGGAGCAATTTAGCAAGACTAGATTTGTTACTTCAAAACCATGCCATGGATCCATCAAGTAACAAGGCTCCGTCAGCTGATATTGAAAAATATCAACAAAAGAAAAATATCACAAGAAATAACATTATCCAAAAAAAATCCGTACTGACAGTGCCACTGCAAATGATCAAAAATAAGATGTTGTTAATTCAGAGAAATGGCACTTATTCATATAAAAAAAGAGACTTTAACCCAGTTAGCAAGCACATTTGGGCCGATTCTGGCTGAGTTCCGGTGTTCTATCGAATTTTGCTACCTAGCGGATCTGCACATGCAGTTTCTAGGGTTAAGGTTAGGGTTAGGGGCTATGCTATCGGTGCTACGGTAGTATTTTTCGACAAGGCAGTATAAATCGTCAGAACACCGGCACACTCGGTTCACTGTCAGCAACGGCAAAAGATTGCGGGCCAAGCATGGCGAGCGATTCCGGCTGACTGCCGGCATTTGTCATCTGGGCCAGAACCGTTCTAAAAACGGCGAGCGATTCTGGCTGACCGTCGCAGTACAGTCCCACTGATATATGTATAATATGATAATTTTTTAATATTGGAAAACCATTAAAACTTATGGGCTATTTTTTGTTAACTATATCGTCAATCAATAATTTTCTTCTGATTTATTATGTTTATTTGAAAAAAAAGGAAAAGTAAAAACAAATGAAAGCCTAAGATTATCTTCTCTAAAATTTTGTCTTTTAAAAATATAAATCCGTTTGGAATACTTGGTTTTTCTATTGAGCGTTCAGTATTTGATCTACGCTTAACAACCAATCATGAAATAGGTGGGCGTTAACGTTTCAGTTTAAAACAATCAAAGTCCGTTAGGCATCACTGGACTCCATGAGGCTGGGAGGCATCGTGCTGAAGTGAAATACTTTTTCATATAATTTATAACTTTAAAGTTCCATTTAACCTTTTCAGTCAGATAATTTAGCTTAAGATTCTGTCGGGATTAATAGTTTTGTGTTGTGTGCTTTAGCTGCTGAAAGACAAAGTTCCTTCACTAGGAGTGTAACGGACGAGGAGGCGGAGAAAAACATTCAAAGATGGCTTCAGTTTTCACCTGACAAGGATGGAGGAAGAAACGTGCAAACAGGGCAAATCACAATTACATTGCTTGCAATGCATTAAATTGTTTTGTATTTGGATTTTTTGTGTGTGTTTTTGAGACAGTTGTACCTACATTTTTCATTTTATTAATCAGTTTTATAGAGCCATGTTCTTAGATATTTTGTATGTTGTGTTTTAAATGCCTCGGCTGTTTGTTGTTACAAGTTACAAAGTGAAGTGTAATTAAATATAATTTATAAATCATTAGTTTGTTGAAAAGCATTTATATATTTTCAAAAGTAAAAGTATATATGTAATAATAAATAGTAAAAATAAACTTTATTGAAATCAATTATGTAGCCATTGTGGTTTATGACATCACTGGGTCTGTTATGGCCGAAATCATAAAAACCATGTCAGGGCTGTCACTGGGCCGTCTATGGCCCAATTCGGGATAAGCCGACTGACGTTCATATATTGCATTTGTGAAGCCTTTTTGTCTCTGATGTAGTAAAACAGGATTTCCTTGTCTCTGACATCTTTGACGTTCACTTCTTCATTCCACAGCATCAGATCATGTCCTATCAAGTGTACGGCAAAGATGATTCAGCCACCTGATTCTGTTCTTTCTTCATTCTTAGCTAATCACTAAAGCCCACACTGATATACTAAAATGTAGTTCCCAGAAGACCGGTCACATTCACAAACAAGAAAAGGGTGTGTGTGTGTGTGTGTGTGCATGAATAGTGTATTTCAATATGTCCATATTATTACTTTTTTTTGTCAGTTTGAAGGTTCGCATTAATCTCTTAATTTCTTAAGCATAAATTTACACAAACTCACAAGTGAAAAGTAGCCGGAAAAAAATATTTCCAAATTGGATTTTCATGAACATCAAATTTCTGTTACGGTTCTGATATTGCTCAGACCAGTTCTTTATGATTCCCATTAATAGTTGTTAATGAAACTGAAAGTCCTGAAACTCCCAACATGCACATCCATTTCTTCTGCAAGATCAAGGACATGACTCATTTTCGATTCCTTCCAGATTTGCTGGAATCAATTCCCCAAATAATAAAGTAAGTAAATCATCAGTTTCTCCTGACATCACAGACACCAAATACTAACAAATCACTTATCTGTAAGTCAGTATATAAAGTCATAAAGTGTTAGGTGAACTAGTGTCCAGATAGTAAAGTGTCAGTGAGTTTATAAATATAAGTACAGTACAGAAATATATAATATTATATATAAAAAAAAAAAAATAAATCTCAGAAAAAAGGCCAATATGTGCTTTTCATTTGTAAAGATCAAAGTGTAATCCTAATTATGAAATAAAAGGATCATTTTACACAGATTATAAAAAACATAGTGAGGATGATGTTATTATGAAGAGATGATACTAAACACAGAAATTAAATATTCTGAAATTTGGATTTTTATGGTCAGATAATGGTCATTATGTACAGCTGTGTGTACACGTGAACCAATTCACGTTATCTTGTGAAACCAATTATCTTGTGAGTATAGGTGGCTCTTAAGCATATTTTGATAAAATAAGACCCCTGATCTAGGCTTATTTTTTCTCCGTCTGCAGTAAAGCTCATACTATAGTGAGCCTTGACAAAAAAAAAGACATAAAGGATTGAACTTTTTAAAATAATTGTTTGAATATGAAGCCATTACATATGTAAAACTGAAATATACATGTTGAAAACCACACATTGGTATTTTCTTTTTTAATAAACATCCGCTTAAATTCAAGGTTTTTTTTTTTTTTTTTACCCCTGGACCACTCATGGTTAAGCAAAAGCAATTGAACCTGGAGCTTGTTGATGCTCTCTTGCATCTCCTGACATTAAATATCATATCATATCACATCTTTATTAACAAGATAAGAGCTTTCATTTCTAGCAATATATGATACGTGCTGCTTAAAATTTTCTTATATTATCCAACTCCTTTGGAAACACTGGTTGGAAAAAGTTTGCTTCGTCAGACTGAATTAAAAGAATGCATTTAGTAATGCCCAACAGTAGATGGAGCAAATTAGCAAGACTAGATTTGTTATTTCAAAACCATGCCATGGATCCTTCATTCAAGTAACAAGATTCCATCAGCTGATATTGAAAAATATCAAGAAAAGAAATATCAAAAGAAATAACATTATCCAAAAATTCCGTAATGACAGTGCCACTGCAAATGTTGCAAGTTGCTGTTAAGATTCATATAAAACCGGAGACTTTAATTAAGCATTCTTAAATTTAATTCTAAATTTGTGTTATTTTATGTAAATGTGTGAGAACACCAACTAAAAAAAAGTGCTCGTTTGCTCATCTGATGGCAGTTACAGTAAATATGGAATTGTAAATGCGATGTCTCCGTTGAGCTTTTATGAACATTACTATGGCACAAATGTTTTCTCTCAGAGCTGCTGTTCTAGAAAATTAATCAACACCTTCTGACCAATCAGAATACAGAAATAAACAGCTCCAATTTGTCCTCATATTAAGTTTATTTTAATTTAGTAGTTTCTCTTTCCATGCTCTCACATTCTCACCTTCAATGAATAACATTTTTCAGCTGACATCTGGGGATTATTAGGGCAGAAAAACACAGATCAGACTTTTTTTGTTTGTTCGTTTTTCAGATTTAGATCAGTAAGAAAAACACATTTAAATGACGGTCATATATTGCATTTGTGAAGCCTTTTTGTCTCTGATGTAGTAAAACAGGATTTCTTTGTCTCTGACATAGGAAAGAGATCTTTGATGTACACTTCTTCATTCAACAGCATCAGATCATGTCCTATCAAGTGTACGGCAAAGATGATTCAGCCACCTGATTCTGTTCTTTCTTCATACTAGTAATAAGCCCACACTGATATACTAAAATGTAGTTCCCAGAAGACCGGTCACATTCACAAACAAGAAAAGGGTGTGTGTTTGTGTATGTGTGTGTGTGTGTGTGTGTGTGTGTGTGTGTGTGTGTGTGTGTGGTTACACATTTACATGTATAGTGTATTTCAATATGTCCATATTATTACTTTTTTGTCAATTTGAAGGTTCGCATTAATCTCTTAATTTCTTAAGCATACATTTACACAAACTCACAAGTGAAAAGTAGTATTAACATTCTGAAATATGGATTTACACAACCAACAATCCTTGTATAATGAGAATAAATGATAGTTTATTTAATTTAACCCTTTCCCTGTATGTATAAATTTATCTCTTTAGCAATCAAAATCGGTCAGGATTATAGGACTACAATATACATCAGTTTCACTAAATTTTATATATTTAGCACAAACATAGGTAATATTTTTAAAACATAAGAGTAAAGACTTTTTAAAAATAATAATATAAAATGATTATAGTAAGAAAATCATCAACGCTTTTGATCATTTAAATTGTCCATTACAGTTTACTGTTAAATTTAGTAATTCTGACTTCATTATGAAAGTTTATAAAGAATATTCCTAAAGATAAAAAGAAGGTAGTTTCTGAAATTCCTCAAACTCTAGATTCACTTAAACAGACCGACGAAAAGTTGAAGCAGATAATCATAGAAACAGCAGAACAACTCATGCCAGTAATAAGAGAGAAAATCGGGGAGAGGCAAAATAAATCACAAACTTTTCTTCTAGAAATCCATTATTAGCATAGGTCTAAGGTTGTTATTTATGGAGTTAAATTGACACTGCTTTGGAAAACATATCTCTAGCACACTACCGCAACTACAGACACACACAAGCACACACACGCACACACATTGCAAAACATTGCAAAAGAGAGGAAAAATCTCTCACTCCTGCCAGCAACTCCTGTGTCATTGTATTATGAATTGTATTATGAATACAACACACCTACACAGGCTCCACCCACATTAACTGCATCACAACTGACTATAAAACCATCACACTTCATGAAACATCACACTACATGAAACTTCATGAGTGCTTATTCTAGAATATATAGAGAAAATAACTTTTTAGAAAGTTTATTCCCACAGACTTCCTCAGAGGGCTGGGACACCACTGTGACAGACAGATGACCGATCCTGACGAACCAGCCAGTGTGAAGAAATGTTTTATAGGCCGTCATATAGAACCGAATTCCCTGATGGACTCGGACCTGCCATCGTCTGGGTGTCCCAGCCCTCCATCACCGGGAAGAGAAACCCTTCACATGGTGAGGTTTCACTCTTCAATACATTTCACACTTGTGTGAGTGTACATATGTGTCTGTGTTTACTGGGTGAAACCTCAGGGACAATTGATGGTTTATCCATATTAGTACTGAAACTAAAACATAACCACAAAAGATAACCACAATAACAAGTTGTTTATCATAATTTACACTAATAAAGTGGTTTGAATTTAAATGAAAAGGTGTGATGGATAGAGACAAATGGAGTGAGACAAAGAGAGACAGGAGAGAGAGAGAGAGAGAGAGAGAGAGAGAGAGAGAGAGAGAGAGAGAGAGAGAGAGATACAGAGAGAGAGTTTAATTTGTGAAAGACCTGTTTTTTTGTTTCTCTGCATCAGAAATCCTTGAAGCGTTGTTCCGCTCCGTGTCCACCGGGAGACAATCTGCCATCAGCGTAAGTCACAGACACACACAGACACACAGCTTTGCTTTACTTTCTCAGCTGCAGTAATACAGTCATACAGTGTTGGGACATCTCTGCCTACCCACTGCATTAAACTACTTCTGACCTGTGTTTTAAAACACTTATATGTAACACTTATATATATCAAGAAGATTACAAGCAGAAACTGCTGAACACAGCCATAAACTTTCCAGCATGCACTAATGACCATGCGAGGTGCTTTCCTGTCCTCTCACATGTACTCCTATTACTAATGTTCTCATCATTAACTCATTTAATTAAATCGCCTTATTTAAAACATACAGTTGCATGCAACATCCTATCTTGAAGTGAGCTCGACAACAAAGGAAGACAGGAGTGATGTTGCCTTCTAGTGGACATGATGGACGTGACACAGAAATATATCTTACTGTGCAAATAGTGTACTTTTAAAAAAAGGTATATAATTGTAAGGTTATTATAATAAAACTCTACATTCTCCTTCCTACTGTAGGTAAATTATACATACTAAAGATGTAAAAGGTGTATCTGGAGGGTTTTAGCATCTTTTTCCCACCACGTCCTAATAGTGTGTTGATTTTGTGATTGATCTACAGGAAAAAGCAACAAGCGAGTCAAAATGTCAACAATGAAGACTCACACAACAAAATAAAGTGAGTTGTTACCATTATGTTATTGTTATTATTAATAATAGTAGTAAGAATTCCGATTTTTTATATATTTTATTCCTTTCATGCCTTTATCATATTTAAATATTATTAAAAGATCACTGCAATAATCCATTTTGAGCTTGTTTGTTTGTTTGCTTTCTTTAGAAATACACCATCGGCTGACCTGGTGGAAGACGTTGAGAAATGGAATGCGCTAAATGTGATAAATGATAAACCTGATAAAAGTAGCTGTAGTATCAATATAGTTACCATTAATGAAAATTTTATTTTACAATATATTCTGGGGATGTTAGATAAAATAACATCCTCATTAAGTAAGAACGTATATTTGAATAGTTTTACTGAAGACTATAAAAATATTCTTAAGCATTTTAAAGACGAAATACCTCAGAAAACAGGCCAATATGCAATTTTATTTTATAAAGAGAAAAAATGTAAGGCTAATTGGAAAATGAAAGGACCATTTCTCACAAATTATTCTACAAAACATAGTGAGGATGATGTTATTCAAATATTAGAAGAGATGATACTAAACAATCCTTGTATAATGAGGATAAATGATAAGCCCTGTATGCATAAATTAATCACTTTAGCAATCAAAATTAGTCAGGATTATGGAATTAAAATGTACATCGGCTTCACTAAATTTTATATATTTAGTACCAAAATGGGTCAAATTCTTAAAAAGAGTAAAGACTTTGATGATTATAGTAAGAAAATCATAGAAGCTTTTGATCGTTTAAATTGTCCTTTACAGTTTTCTGTTAAATTTTGTCATTCTGACTTTAATTATGAATTGAAAAAGTTTATAAAGAATATTCCTAAAGATAAAAAGAAGGTAGTTTCTGAAATTCTTCAAACTCTTGATTCGCTTAAACAGACCTATAAAAAGTGGAAGCAGACAATCATAGAAACAGCGGAATATCTCGTGTCGGTAATGAGAGAGAAAATCGGGGAGGGTGATACTGAAATGCCACAGATTTATGATCATCTTAAATTCAGGATTATTGAGTGGTGTAATAAAGAAGTAAACAAAGAAGTAAACAAAGCCATTTTTGATTTTTCATTATTGAATAAAGAATTACAAGATCTTCTTAAAGAACAGGTGGTTCTTCACTATTTGGATGGCTTTCAGGGACTTAAACATTATCCTGAGTTTTTCATGATTGATCCTGCTGTACTATTGGATGATGAGGAATAATTTCAATTGTAATAAATTTGGCTGTTTCTGAGTGATTTGATTTGTCACTTTGGTGTTTTTTTTGTTGTTGTTGTTGTTACTTTAGTTTTTACCACACAGTGGACTGTTTCTGATTCCTAACACACACACACACACACACACACACACACACACACACACACACACAGTAATTATTTCATTCTTTAGTAACATCTTTATATTATATAAATAAGCTAGTATTTATAATAATAATATGAATTACTTATTATTATTATTAATAATAATATTATACTATATTTAATTCTTTGAGTTTTCTGTTGAGTAAAATACTTCCCACACTGGGCTTAATCTAATGGGTAAACATAACACACCTTGGGGAGATGGAGGAGCTGGCAATTTTAGTGAATCCAGAATAGTTCTTCTTCTTTCTCTTTCGGCTTTACCCTTCAGGGGTCGCCACAGCGAATCATCTGTCTCCATTTAGTCCTATCTGCT
>JAOVYU010102373.1:0-16007 GCA_025674565.1 Synodontis membranacea
GATAGATAGATAGATAGATAGATAGATATAGTTCCAGCTGGTTTTACCAAAAGTATGACCAAAGTAGGCCAATATTGTGTGGACACCGGCTTGGTCTTGGCTCTGTCTTGGTGGGACAGCCCTAATTCAATTCACTCATCTTTCCTGACTCATGATTGTGAAATTGCATGCTCCACATTATTAATAAATCAAGGGGTGCAGATATACTCCTGTTGTGACAGCGTTTACAGTCAAAGATCTGGATCTTTATTCCACATTCCAACTACTGTTCCTTCAGAATTACTGATCATTTACTCCCCTCCTCTACCACCGATTCAGAGAGACAGAGAGAGAGAGAGAGAGAGAAAGAGAGAGAGAGAGAGAGAGAGAGAGAGAGAGAGAGAGAGAGAGAGAGATACCATAATAACAGGTTTGATATGAATTAGGGTTTGACATTTGAAAAGTCAGGAGAGAGGGTCTGTGCCCACTTTGGCTCTCCTGCCTCACACCTTTAATATTCACTTTAATTCAGAACTCTCTCTCTCTCTCTCTCTCTCTCTCTCTCTCTCTCTCTCTCTCACTTTTCACTAGAAAAATGGATTTGGCCACATGCATTTGTTCAAAAAGAAGAGAAATTACAAATGTGTGCATGAGGCTTTGTACTTGAAATGGCTTTTTCATACAAGGAAAGGGAGCTGATTAAAAGAGTCATGCACTTCAAAGTGGTCTGGCAACAGGGCTGATTAAAAGGTTTTTGGCAAATTTTTGTATGAACACAGGCTGCTCTTCACTTTCTAGTATTATTTTCATTACCCACTTATTTGAATTAGACTCAACCATCAATTAATGTGACTTTTACCCAACTGGCAGACTTTAAGGACACTGAACTTTGTGAGCAGTCATCATTCCAGGGAAGTTTGACCACAACTCCAACCGCCTGTGTTTGGAGGAAGAGAAATGCTGAATATGAACCAAAGCACACCATCTCCACAGTCAAGCACAAAGGTGGAGACATTATGCTTTGGGGCTGTTTTTCAGCTAAAGAAACATGACAACTTTATCACATTGAGGGGCCAATGGATGGGGCCATATATCATAAAATCTTGGATGAGAACCTCCTTCCCTCGGCCAGAACACTGAAGATCTGGATAATTTCTTCTAGCATGATATTGACCCAAAACATACAGCCAAGGCAACAAAGGAGTGGCTAAATAAGAAGGACATTAAGGTTATGTAGTGGCTTAGCCAGTCTACGGACCTTAATCCTATTGGAAATCTGTGGAGGGAGCTGAAGGTTTGACTTGCTATGCAGCATCCAAGAAACCTAAAGGACTTAAAGCGTTTCTGTAAAGAAGAGTGGGCCAAAATCCCTTCTGAGATGTGTGCAAACCTGGTGACAAACTACAAGAAAGTCCTGCCACTGTGCTTGTCAACAAGGGTTTCTCCAAGTGTTTCTCCATTCAATGCTTTATTGGTCAATAGTAGTATTTTATAATCAACTCGAAATTTGATTGGAAGCCAGTGTAGTATAGATTAGATAGGGGTGATGTGCTCAAATCTTATTCTTCTAGTAAGGACTCTTGCTGCTGCATTCTGGACTAATTGGAGATTGTTTATGCATCTACTGGACCGTCCAGACAGTAAGGCATTACGATGATCTAACCTGGAGGTAACAAAATGGAGTGACTATGTAATCAGAAAGCTTACTTCTACCTGCATGTGATCCTAGTACTAGTACTTCTGCTTTTTTTTTTAATTATAGTTGAAGTTATTGTCTTATGTCCTTTACCAATCTTTTATCAATGTTATTAAACCAGTGCCCCTTATCTGGTTTGCTGAAACATTGTGTCAAACTGTGTGTCATTAGCATAACATTGGAGGCTAATGTTATAGGTTTACGAATAATATTACCCAGAGATAGCATATATAAGGAAAAAAAGCAGTAATACATAACCTTGCAGAACACCAAACTATATCTTACTACATGTGGAGCAGTCACCATTTACATCAACAAACTGATAGCGATGAGTCAAGACCTGTACCAGGAGAGGGCTGGTCTCTAAACTCATACAGCATTTTTTATTCTACGAAGGAGAATACTATTATTGATGGTGCCAAAAGCTACACTAAGATTAAGTAACACAAGCAATGAGACACATCCCTGATGTGTAGCAGCAGGAAATTTACCACTTTAATCAGCGCTGTCTCTGTGCTATAATGAAGTCTACTTTCATTAATGTTATCCCTATGTATTTATGAGCATAACTGCTGTGCTACAGCCTTTTCTATGATGGAAGTATAGGGGAGGTTAGATATTGGCCCATAGTTGGACAGCTGACTGTACAGCCATACCGCCCTGGGGGTGCCCGATCTCGCATGTTCTCGGAAGCTAAGCAGGGGTGGGCCTGGTTAGTACTTGGATGGGAGACATCCAGAGAAGGCTGGGTGCTGTACAAAGATCCAGCCACAAGGGGGTGCACAGTCTGAAGTGCTCTAAGCATTCAGTTGCCTGATCAAGTTCAGTGGGTTCTGATGGTGATTCAATCAAAGTTCATATTTCTTGGATATTATTGATAAAACTCTGTGCAGTACCTGACATGAATGTTCATTTGTCATGATAGCATGGTGAATATTTTATAACTAAGACACATTTTAAAAGAGATTTAATGATCTGAGATAATTTCAGATTGTAGAACAATGACTACATTTTCTATACTTAGTCCGAATGTTAGAACTAGATCAAAGATGTGGCCACCATTATGAGTGGGCATTTATTATGTTCTGTTTAACCCCTAGTGAATTTAGAATGGACATGAACACTGTTTTCAGAGGATCTTTAGGGTTATTGAAATAAATATTAAAGGCTCCAACAAGTAATGCTTTGTCTAAAGAGACAACCAGTTTTAAGATTAAATCTGCAAATTTACAAAGGAATTCAGAATATGGCCCTGTATGTGTGTGAATAATAATTAGCAGAATCAACTGGTCAAATTCATTTTCATGTTATGTTATTATAAAGAACCTCAAACACGTGTAATTTATGTTCAGGTTTTTAAGTGACATCTAGATTAATATTATAAATAATAGCTAATAATAATAGATTACCTGCTATGTCTGGAACCCTGGCTCCCAGTATAGACCTAAATAAATCTAATTTCATGTGCCTTAAAATAGAGTCTCCTTTAACCAGAGCTCTTTCAGGTGTCTGTGGTACTTCACTAAGTAGAGCAAACCTGTTAGAAATGTAAAACAGAGAGGAGTAATGAAAGCCTTAGCATTATTTTTGGCTCTGTGATTATGCCATTGAGTCGTCAATCATTCATGCAGCTGTGATGGCTCTAATGCCGGAGTTGTGGGATTACTACCCCCATCTCAGGCATCCAGGCTTTCCCCTACAGTCACTACACTACTCTCACTAACTATCTTTAGTGTCTAAATGCTCCAGTCTTCTCTGTCAGTAAGCTAACTAGTATACACTTATCACAAATAAAACTATTACTAATGATGGCAGAACAATGACTAAACATCCTGCACTCCACACACTGAATAAGCTTCATTTACAAAATGTAAGATAAGAACATCTAGTTGTGTCATAAATACCACTTTTAGGATCATGGGGAAAAATCTTAGTGGTTCACATCATTGTGTCCAAGAATACCTTAGTGTATAAAAGAATCTTTAGAATTATCCATTCATCACCATCCAAAATTCAAGGCTAAACTGGAACACATGACATCACAAGTAGAATTAGTAACACTTCATACTATTGTATACTATTGTATTCTATAAAAATGTTATTTTTATTTTGTCACAATGTCATTCATTTTCTCATTTGATGCTCTCATTTGAGCAAAATTTTGTGTTAAACTATGACGTGAAACCAACATAGACTGGGAGCTATTTCTATAAAAGGAAATTAATAGGTAAGATATACAACTATTTAATAGGAGCACAAGTAAATAATCACTCCTTATTATAATATAATACAATACAGACCTTATCATAACAGATACAAATATAAAATGGAAAAAAAAATATCTGCATCTAACCACTAAAATCACCATTAATGAAAATCTGCTGCATACGTACAAAATAAGATTATTGTTATGGGAGGGTGCTCTTAGGTGGAAGGAGCTCAGAATTATCCCATTGATCTTCCAAGGATCAAAAATAGAAAAAAGAAGAACCACTATACTGGTTTCATGAGAGTGAAAAACTGTGTATTGCTGTACAATTTAAATACAGAAAAACACTAGAGGCTGGAATTGAACCACACCTACAAAAATGCTGGCCATGGAGTTTGCCCTTAAATCCAGCATGTGACCATGAGGTCCACAGCCCAACCATCACTTCAGGCCTTGGAGTTAACCTCCTAAATAAATCAAATCTCCCCTCTAATGTAGAGCAAGTTTACTTCTTGAGCCTAAACTCAAATGAAACTTATAAATGAAATAATCCATCAGTCTAAGATTGAGGCAGATCCCTAACCAATATCTGTACTTCAAAAAAGATTTATTCTACCCTTTCACAGGTTGGTCCTGCATGGCATGGTGCAACTTAATGCCTGAGCAAAGTGTTGTGCCTTCAGCAGGCTTTTAAGGCATGGTGAACAGGTGAATTTGCAGGGCCTCACCAGGACCCAGAGGTGGCTGTGCCTGAGAGGTGACTTGCAGCATTACATTAACCCCCCCTTCCCCCACTGGATTGATCCTCCTTGTAAGGGGCCAATACACAAAGGAGCTAATTTCCTGGATTCCACCTGCAGGCATTGACCTACAGAGCTAGTCTGACTTTTCACCAGAACCAGTGGCACTGGTGCCCTATGTGCTCCCCTGCTAGGGCTCCCACCTCCTCCTCCCGCTTGGCAAACATGCGCGGTATATAGCCAAACTGGCACTCAAAGTGGGTCAGAAGTGCCAGAGGGTTTTATGCACCCAAGAGGAAGGGTTGGTGGAGGCCAGGCAAGGAGCTGGTTTACACTTTCTGTTTAGCTGCTGGATTCATGATGGAACATAAAAGAAATGCTAGCTGTAGCCCCCAGAAGGTAGAAAAACACCTTCCAGATACGGCTCGTGAACTGGAGACCCCAGTCCAATACTACATCACTTGGGAAGCCATGCACCTGAAGCACATGTTCAAGTAGGTCTGCTGTCTCCTTGGCTAAAGGGAACTTAGGCAGGGAAACAAATTTGCAGGTCTTAAAAAAGTGGTCCACCATGACCAGGATGAAAGACATTCCCTGGGAATCTGGTAGGCCTGTGACAAGGTCCAGGAAAATGTGAGACCAATGGCATGAGGGGTTGGTGGAGCAGTCCAGAAAGGTACATTGGTGGCTCCTTATATAGGACAAAGACAGAACAAGCCATAATGTAGATCTGAATATTTTTGTCCAGGCCTGGACAAATATGTTCAGATCCATGTAATGTGTACTGCCCGGCGGCACCGAGTTAACAGAGTAGTTCCTGAAAAAGAGGAGAATAATGAGGAAGTAGGACAACAGTGCGTAGACGTTTCGGAGTTCTGCACAGTTATTTATTGAAACCTTTTCTCAAACAAGATACTGTAACGGGGGTGGGTTCTTGTGATGGTTCCACCATGCCTTGCGCCATCTGGACATGGTGGTCTATGGGGTTGGGGGTGTGTTTTTGTGTTCACCAGTTATGTGCAGTTTAGTTATGTTAAGGCCTCAGCCATGTTTTTGCCTGTTTAAAGCTAAGCTAATCCATAGCTCCATGCTACCTGTTCTCTAATTCATGCCTAATGCTGAATTTGAGTGTGGTTCTCAGGGTGAATGTGCTTCCCATGCTGTACTGTTGACTGTGTGGTGAATAAACTTCTCCCAGCCATTTGCATTGGGCAGCAACCAAGCTAACTCGTATCTCCAAGTGTGTTCTGGCGTGTGAAAAACGCTACACTGGTGTCAGAAGTGGGATGTAGATGAAGTTCGAGCACACCGTTGAGGAACTATGAAAGATCCAAGCAGGTCATCAGGTAGCAGAGCACCTGCCGAGGAAGAAAGGGTGCCTGCCTGACGGTGCCAGCACGAGCAGAGCAGCAGAGCAGCCAAGGCGGGAGAGCACACTGCATGTCCCGGTGCTGGATCGCGGAGCGGAATCCAGCGTAGAGTCGTCGCAAGACCCGCCGCTGGAGCGGGTGGCGGGACCGCGTCTGGACGGCCGGTGAAGCGAGCTGTGGCTACCCGCCTACGATGGCACCATGGCGCTCAACGCGTACCTCGCACAGGTGGAGTTAGCCGCCGCAGTCTCGGGCTGGTCCCCCGCCGAGACAGCCATCAGAGTCGCGCTCTCGCTGGAAGGAGAGGCGCTCCGTGTACTGAGGACCTGTGGGCCAGCGAGAGTCAAGACTGCAGGAGGTGGTCAAAGCTGCAGGAGGTGCTCCACTTCCGATTCGGCAACAGCGATTGCAAAAAGACGGTGTGCGAGGAGTTAGCGAGTTGTGAGCGAAGCGCGGAAGAAAAGTTGGGCGCGTTCGCCATGGACCTAAGGTGCCTCGCGCACTGGGGTTATAGAGAATTCGAGGACAAGGTGCAAGAAGAGCTGGCACTTCAAGCATTCCTTTGCGGACTCCGGCCGCCACCTCTTCGTGAGCACACCAGGCTAGCTGCACCACATTCACTCACTGAGGTGCTTTGCGAGGTGGAGCGGGCCGAACTGATTCTGGTGGAACAGTGAGTAGAGGAACCTGGCCGGGGGCAGGGGTTCCCGCTGCGGCCAGGCAACAAGCAAGTGATGGCAGGACGAAAGGCCTGCTTCCGCTGCAGAGAGACTGGGCACCGGGCCCGCGTGTGCAGTATACTCAGGCCAGAGGACGCCCTACCCCAGCCACCCTCCGCTGCCGTCTTTGTTTCCCCACCCAGCGGATTATTTTTCGTTCGGGACATTTGGCCAATAGTGCTGGACTTTACGGGAGTTGTGTTCTGGACAATGTTTTACTTGCAGTAAAACTTTGGTGGATACCGCTTCCACTATTTCATTGCTGCACTTTGGCATATTTGGGCATAACAAGCGGGTTTCCGGAGTGCCTGACCGAGCTTTAACCATTCACACTGTCACGGGCAGCCGAGCAGAGATGAAGGCGCGCCGTATGGTTCAGGTCAGAATGGGTGAGCGGATTTATTTGCACGGATTTTTCCGGATTTTTTGGGTTTAGCTCATGGACACTCGGGGGCGGGTCACTTTGGGGTGAGTAAGACTCTGCAGTGTTTACATGTGCGTTTTTATTGGCTGGGCTGCTGTACGGACAGCGAACTGTTTGTTCACCATTGTGACACTTGCATGGCAAAGAAGGGCCCTACACAGCACACGTGTGCCCCGTTGCAGGACTCTAGGGTGGGGTCACCTATGGAGCGGATTGGGGTGGACATTCTTGGACCATTTCCAGTGTCCGCTGTGATGGAAGAACCCCCAGCCAGGGTAAGTGTTTCCCCGCCTTCCACGGGCCTCAGGTGTTCACAGAGACGGCGTCAACCCCCGCCCCGTTTCAGAGATGGTAATGGGGTTCTGGCTGACTGGGGACAGTCAGGGCTCGGGTGGGGGCAGTGTAACGGGGGAGGGTTCTTGTGATGGCTCCAGCATGCCTTGCGCCATTTGGACATGGTGGTATATGGGGTTGGGGGGGTGTGTTTTTGTGTTCACCAGTTAGGTGCAGTTCAGTTTTGCTAAGGCCTCAGCCATGTTTTTGCCTGTTTAAAGCTAAGCTAATCCATAGCTCCATGCTACCTGTTCTCTAGTTTATGCCTAGTGCTGAATTTGAGTGTGGTTCTTGGGGTGAATGTGCTTCCCATGCTGTACTGTTGACTGTGTGGTGAATAAACTTCTCCCAGCCATTTGAATTGGGCAGCGAACAAGCTAACTCGTATCTCCAAGTGTGTTCTGGCGTGTGAAAAATGCTACAATACCAATACACATTTTTCTTGTTCTAAATACATTTACATGGTTCTTTTCCCAGTATACCACATTAACTGTTTATTCTATGAGCAAAACTCATTCACTGCATTTACCTGTACTAGTTGAACACTTCGCTGCGCATAATAATCAAAACTCATTACAACTCTTTCACACAAGCAAAACTTTAAATGTTTGATTGGTAAATAGCTGTTTCAGTATTAACTTGTAGTGCAAAAACCCTTAACCTTAGCCTAACATGGTGGGTAACAGTAAGCTAAGCTAACCGGAAACAAAGGATTCTACTAAATATTCACTAATATTTACAAAGGGGAAAACGTGTGCGCCACATTAATTTGCCTCACTGGTAAAATAACTGAGTCATTGGTGCTCACTAGCATCACTCCTGAAACTTAGCTTCCTTGTGTTGTTCACTAAAACTTGTGCAATAACAAAATTGTATCTTACACCAACTACTTTTCTAGCAGAGTTAGCATCTCTATGTGGTTTTATCTGTCTCTTTTTGGAATTTTACACATTACTAACCTGCAAAACAGGAAAATAAAGATAGGCAGGACAACAGTGTGTAAGTAAGCCAGTAAGCTGTAAACAGGTGAGTGCAAGTTTGTTTTTGCAGAGCTAACTGTGGCTTGTGCTGTCAGTGTGGGTTGACCAAAGTTATCATATGTAAAGATCTTTCTTGGGCGTTGATCCTGACCTGACCTTCTGACTTCTGCCTGGTTGAGTGGCACAGGATGAATGAGGCATTGTTCCTCCTGGATGGACTCTGCGACCTCCTCATGCCCCCGTTCTTCCCCAGGTCCTGCAGCAGCAGGATGGTCTTCATCCTGTCTGGGTTCCGTTATCTCTGCTTCTCTCACCAGGATCCGGGTTGTCTGAGGCAAGTGCACTGGTATGACTCTTTCTTCTCTTATTGGTATTGGAGTTGGGCAGCTCAAATTAGGTCCAATTTGTTGGCTTGTTACTACAGCAGTCATTTCCCGTAGGCTTTCTTCGGGCACCCTTAGCCAATAACAGTTACTGCTTGCGTCTTCATCAGAATCTGGGTCTGAACCTGATTCTTCCTGTGGGACTACAGGGTATCGTGTGGTGGTACGTTGAGTCTGGTGTTTACCTTTCTGTGCTCTTTTGTCAGAAACAGATGTGGCAGGACGTGGAGAGATTTCTACTGGAAGGTCATTAACTAATAACAACAGATTGCGGTGCAGTGTTCTTGTCTTTTGTTTGTCCCCATTTTCAGGGTATACTACATACACTGGATTTTCAGCAAGATGTTCTTTTACTATGTAGATGGTCTTTTCCAAATACGATCTCAACTTTCCTGGTCCTCCACTTTGCACTTTGCCCTTGGCACTGGCCTGTTTGCTGTTCTCATTGGCAATGTGATAGGCCTCGGACATCTGCTTTGCCCATTTTTTTGCGTACCCCTTTGGTGTGTCTGATTCAGTGTCTTCAACCAACCCAAAAAGCAAATCTTTGGGGAGGCGGGGATGATGGCCATAGAGAAGGAAGAAGGGCGAGAAGCCTGTCGACTCATGTCAAGTACAATTGTACGCATGTACAACTTATGGAATCTTGTATTTCCATCTATCTTTTTCTTTGTCAGTCAAGGTTCTCAACATCTGGAGTATGGTGTGATTAAACTGCTCAGCCGGATTCCCTTGTGGGTGGTATGGCGATGTTCTTGAGCGATGGATGCCTGACAACTGTCTAAGTGTGTGGAGTAGTTCATTTTCAAATTCACAGCCTTGGTCATGATGTATACTGACATTATAACAAAAATATAAATGCAACAATTTCGGTTTTGCTCCCATTTTGCAGAAGCTGAACTCAAAGATCTGAAACATTTTCTACATACACAAAAGACCACTTACTCTCAAATATTGTTATGGATATCCAAAGCATAGTATGAAATCATTCAAAATATGCTCAGCTGCTGTCTTGCCACTCTTATTCTTTGTGGGGTAGGCCTGAGTGAATCTTGTGAAGTGGTCCACCACGACAAGTATATACTCATAGCCACCATGGCTGGCTTCCAGATGTAAATAGTCTATACATACTAACTCTAATGGAGAGCTTGATGTAATGCTACCCATTGGGACACAAACCTGGGCGACTGGCTTCTTTGACTTAATGCACGGACATCTCTTAGTAATGTAGTCCTCAATGTCTTTGGCCATAAAAGGCCAATAGAACCTCCTCTATCATCATTGGACTTTCATGGCCTATACTTTATGTTGAATCTGAAATCTGAGAGTTCCCCAAGCCACCGATGGCCTACTGCATTGAGTTTTGCTGTGCTCATGACATAGCTTAATGGATTGTTATCTGTGTATACTGTGAAGTGGGGTTCATAAAACAAGTAATCCCTAAACTTTTCACACACTGCCCACTTCAGGGCAGGGAACTCCAGTTTTCCGCTGTGTAGATGATAGTCACACTCAGCCGCTGTAAGCATCCTTGATCCGTACCCAATGACTCTCAACTTGCACTCTTGATGTTAATACAGAATGGCACTGAGGCCTTGGTCTGAAGCATCTGTATGTAGCACAGAAGGCAAGTTAAAATCAGGATATGCTAACACAGGGGGACTAACAAGAAGGGAGATGAGCTGTTCCAGAGCTCTTTGGTGTATAGCAGCCCAGTCTACCAGTGTCTGGGAAGGCAACTGTGGGACTTTACTTTTGCCATGGGCTGGGGCTACTTGTTCTTGTTTGCCTTCAAGTAGCTCATAGATTGGTTTTACTAATCACGAGAAGTCCTAGATGTACGACCGGTAGTAGCCCAGGAACCCGTTGAGTTTCCTCACGTCTCCAACTGTCTTTGGTGTCCTGTTGGCTGGTGACCACACTTCTTCCAGCTCTTTTGGGTCAATCCTCACCCCCTGTGCTGACACAAGACGGCCAACGTACCTGACTTCCTTGCAAAATAGTTCACATTTTTCAGGCCTTAACTTAAAAGGGCCTGGAGGACTTTCTGGACTACTTCCACATGTTCGTCAAATGTCTTTGCATAACAGAGGACATACAAGTATGGGATACAACAGTCATCTTGCAGCCTCCCTAAAATCTCTTCCATACTCCTCTGGAAGGCCGCCGGTGCGTTCAAGAGGCCAAATGGAATCCTCACCCATTCATACAGCCCCCAGTGGGTAATGAAGGCAGTGAGGTGTATTGAATCTTTGGCAACAAAGCCTTGATGATAAGCCTTGCCTTGGTCAAGGATGCTAAACCAAGAATAGCCACCAAGTGTGTCAATCAAGTCTTGTATCCTAGGTAATGGATGTCGGTCAGGGATTGTCTTTTTATTCAAGAGACGATAATCGATACAGAGGCAGAGAGCACCATCTTTCTTACGAACACAAACCACTGGTGGACAATAGGACTTTGATTTGATAATCCAACCTTTTATTAACAGGTCCTGTATGTATTCTTTGACCTCTTTAAACAGTGGATTAAGTACCAAGGAATATGCACTCTGCACTGGAATCTCATCCTTGAGGATTTTTGACATTTGTAAGCTAGGAATACATCCGATATCATGACCATCTTTTGCAAAAGCGGCTGACCCTTCCCATAGCATCTTCTTTACTTTTTCCTGTTGGTTGTCACTAAGGTGGCTGAGATCCACTGGAGGCTGCCATGAGGATGAACTAGTTGTAGTAGCTGTTGTCGGAAGGGCATTAACAACTTTTCTCACTTGAGGACTACTCAGTGAATCTGTCTCGATCACCTTTGCCACTGTTTGACCACTACCTATGGCTGTCTTCTCTGGTATAGTGAAAGAGTGTTTTGTGTTATTCTTCACTGGTATTGAGACATAAGGTCTCTTTGAGTTCTGCACTTTCGATAGGCCTTCTCCAATCCCTAACTCTGTCAGGTGTGCATTATTTTCATCAGGTTCAAACAAGAGGAGAGGTTCTGATTGATCGATAGCAGGAGGGACCTGGCACTTTATCCAGGATGTTTGTCCAGCTGAAATAAGGGTGTCATGGGTACCAGTCCATAGACATCCCTGATGTATGGAGGATTTGTCAGCATGAATGAAGCTCACTAACAGTGCAGCCTTCTCAGTGAGCATTGACATTGCATCAGAGAGAAGCATGGTAAGGGCTGGGACAGGTTCTGCTGGCTGACTCTGAACCACTTCCTCTAGCACATTAAGCCAAAGTAGTGGCTGATCAAGCAGGACACTGCAGACAAGGAAACGCACTGTGATGGACTTGCTTAAACTGCCATTACCGCTCAAGCTGTCCGTGATCAGGACCCAGCCATCGAAAGGAAGAATGTCTCCATTTACAGCATGGACCTCCAGCTCTTCCTTATCATTAAATATTTCACTGAGAGGCCTTATCAGGGCATCTGGTAGGTACCTCTCCTTCCAGCCTCTGTCGATCATGCTCACTTGAGCTCCTGTATCTAGCAGTGCATCGACTGTCAACCCACTGAGGTTACACCATGCAAGAGCTTTGGCACCTATAAACTTGGCCAGGTGCCTACTCATTTGACTTGGTATGGGAGGAGGGGATTGGGAAAATACCTGCTCATTGTAGTCTTTTTGCCTTTGTTTCATTATAGACGGCTTAAGTCTTATTGGTGCCTGAGCCCTCTGTGTCGCAATCAGTAGTGTGTGGTGGGCCCAATTGGCACTGAAGATGAAGCCCGGTCATGGCCTGTCCCATAGCAGAAGCCGGCTCACGTTTTCCTGATGCTTGGGTTTCTTCAGGCAACCCACTGCCCTGTGGCCCTCTTCAATGCAGTAAAAGCAATGAGTGCAACCTGGGTGGTTTAGTCCAAGGCATTTAGCACAACTGTAAGGTTTGGCTTTCTTTTGGTCTACTTTAACTGGGCAGTTGTAGCAAGACCCTGGTTGTTGGGTCTGCAATGGCAGTTGCAGTTGATCAACATTATTCATTAACTCTTTCTCAGTTAACTGTTGGAGCACATCAGCTATGGTCTCTTGGTCCGAACCATGTTTCTTTGTACATGGTTGGCAGATGGCGGCACGAGTGTAGCTTGCAACGGCCACTCAGGGTCCAAAATGGTGCTTTTTTGTGCTATTTTGATAATGAGCGTGACTCCGAACTCACATGGGCACCGAAACAAATGGTGTTCATGTTTACCACCGTCAAGAACTGTTAAAGTACAGGAATAACCCAAAAACTGACCTGCAGGATAAACTTCTGCAAACGTTCTGCATGCTTGAGTTGCTACGGAGACCAGACCTCCAGCCCTTGGCCTCGCCTGATGCTGGCAGCCGGGAGAGAGCCCATCAGAAGTGGTGTGCGAGGAAACAGAAGCGTGGCAAGGGAGTGGGGTACGTGCTAGGCTAAAAGTTAAACCCAGCCGGCTTGCCCTCCCGTCCATTCTTCAAATGTCTGGTCCTGGATAATAAATTGGACTACATCAGACTTCAACGGACTACTCAGTGTGAACTTAGAGACAGGCTGTGTGTTAGTTTTCATGGAGACATGGCTCAGCGACAGAGTTCCGGACGCCGCCATTCATCTAGCTGGACTTACCGCATTTCGTGCTGACAGAAGTGCAGTAAGACTCATGGCAGTGGTTTGTGTGTTTATATCAACATGGAATGGTGCAAGAACTCTGTTTTAGTGTACAGCTTCTGCTCACTGCTGGTGGAGTTAGTGACTGTTAGGTGTAGACCTTTTTATTTACTGCGGGAATTCACAACTGTATTCATTGTTTGAGTGTATAATCCCCCCCAGCGCTAATGTTAAATAGGTGTTTTGTGAGATTTATGTGGCTATCAGTGGATTACAGAACACACACCCAGATGGACTGTTTATTATCGCCGGAGATTTCAACCATGCAAATCTCAAGTCAGTTTTTCCGAAATTCCATAAATATGTGGACTTTGCAACAAAAGGGGAGAATGCACTGGATCTTGTTTATACAAACATTCCCAGTGCGTACTGCACGGAGCCCCACCCCCACCTCGTCTACTCAGACCACATCTCTGTTATGCTAATTCCAGCATACAGACCGCTCGTCAGGTGCTCTAAACCGGTACTGAAGCAAGTGAGAACCTGGCCTCCAGGAGCCATCTCTGCTCTTCAGGACTGTTTTGAGCACACTGACTGGCACATGTTCAGGGAGGCTGCATCTGACAGCGACAGCATCAACTTGGAGGAGTACATGTCATCAGTGACTGGCTTCATCAGCAAGTGCATTGATGACGTCACTATCTTCAAGACCATCATCACGAGGACAAACAAGAAGCCGTGGATGACTGCAGAGGTGCGTGAGCTGCTGAAGACCCATGCTTCTGCCTTTAAAGCAGGAGACAAGGCAGCCCTAAGAACAGTGAGAACTGTCTCAGACCATCAGAGCAGCGAAACGCGCTGACGGGCAGGAAATAAACAGTCGTTTCAGGGACAGTGGTGACCGATGGCACATGTGGCAAGGTATCCAGGCCATCACCAACTACAGGACAACAACACCTGCCTGTGATGGTGATGCCGTCCTACCAGATGCACTGAATGACTTCTACGCAAGGTTCGACACACAGAACGACGTAGCGGCAAAGAAATTCTCCCCCTCGCCCGATGACCAGGTGATATGTCTGACCACAGCTGATGTGAGGAAAACTCTTTGCAGAGTTAACCCACGGAAGGCTGCTGGGCCAGAAAACATCTCAGGGAGAGTGCTCAGAGAATGTGCAGACCAGCTGGTAGATGTATTCACTGACATCTTCAACGTGTCTCTGAGCACCATAGTCGTTCCCACGTGCTTAAAGACCACCACCATCGTTCCTGTGCCGAAGAAGTCTCCAGTGTTCTGCATCAATGACTACCATCCCATAGCACTCACACGCATAATCATGAAGTGCTTCGAAAGGCTCATCATGAAGCATGTTAAGACCCTGCTGCCACCTACTCTGGATCCTCTACAGTTCGCCTATCGTCCCAACTGCTCCATGGACGATGCCATCACCACCACCCTTCACCATGTATATTGTTGAAATGACAATAAAGCAACCTTGAACCTTGAACTATCCTTTGTAGCGTCTTGCGGTCTTTTACAGTTCAATTTCCATACGAGACACCTGACGATCTCCACAGAGGATCCGTCGATGTTCAGCAGTCAGTGGACACTCCGTGGTCTCTTGAAGTCAACAGTCATCTCTTTTGTTTTGTCCACGTTCAGAGACAGGTTGTTGACCAGTCCGTTAGCCATTTCACCTCCTCCCTGTATGCCGACTTGCTCTTCTTGCTGATGAGACCCACCATGGTCGTGTCATCGGCGAACTTGATGATGTGGTTAGAATTGTACATTGCTGCACAGTCGTGAGTCAGAGTGAACAGCAGTGGACTGAGCACACAGCCCTGAGGGGCCCCAGTGCTCAGTGTGGTGGTGCTAGAGATGCTGTTCCCGATCCGGACTGTCTGAGGTCTATCAGTCAGGAAGTCCAGGATCCAGTTACAGAGGGAGGTGTTCAGGCCCAACATTCTCAGCTTTTCAGTCAGGTGCTGAGGAATGATTGTGTTGAATGCTGAACTGAAGTCCATGAACAGCATTCGAACATATGTGTCCTTTTTGTCCAGGTGGGTGAGTGCCAGGTGAACGGTGGTTGCGATGGCATCATCCGTGGAACAGTTGGGATGATAGGCGAACTGTAGAGGATCCAGAGTAGGTGGCAGCAGGGTCTTAGCACGCCTCATGACGAGCCTCTCGAAGCACTTTATAATTATGGGTTTGAGTGCTACAGGACGGTAGTCATTGAGGCAGGACACTGGAGACTTCTTCAGCACAGGAACGATGGTGGTGGTCTTCAAGCACGTGAGAATGATGGCGGTGCTCAGAGACATGTTGAAGATGTCAGCTGCCAGCTGGTCTGCACATTCTCTGAGCACTCTCCCTGAGATGTTATCTGGCCCAGCAGCCTTCTGTGGGTTAACTCTGTGAAGAGTTTTTCTCACATCAGCTGTGGTCAGACATATAACCTGGTCATCGGGCGAGGGGGAGAATTTCTTTGCTGCTATGTCGTTCTGTGCATCAAACCTTGGGTAGAAGTCATTCAGCGCATCTGGTAGGGCGGCATCACCATCACAGGCAGGTGTTGTTGTCCTGTAGTTGGTGATGG
>JAOVYU010102611.1:0-15943 GCA_025674565.1 Synodontis membranacea
TGATGAGACCCACCACGGTCGTGTCATCGGCGAACTTGATGATATGGTTCGAACTGTACATTGCTGCACAGTCGTGATATATATTTTATAGTAGAACCTTTTAAAGAAATGCACATTTCAACCAGAAGGTGTTACATTTTGATCAATAATTTATTGGACCTAATCATATAACCGAACTCAGCTGTGCCCCTCTCCTGTAATGTCAGCTTGCATGGATTGGTATACTGGGATATATTAGATGAAGGTTTTCCTTCATCTATTCAAAAATTTAATCTGGGTAGAATAAGACAACAACACTAAAACATTCAGCCAAAATAAGTTAAAAAGGTCTTGCATGACCTTTCAGAGGGACCCTTAAAACTTTGGAAATTGAAGATGGCTTGCCAAGATGAATGGTCCAAAATCTGACCACAATCATGCAGAAAGCTTATGCATTCTTACTGTATATTTCTCAAAGTTGTAATAAAATTGGCTTTGCAACAAAGTACTATAGTTGATCATTATCATCACCATATCTGAATAGGTTTGCTCCTTATCAATTTCATGAACCCAGAATACTCTGGAGCAGGAGAACTCATACAGTACCTGAGGAACCAAGTAAAAACACTGCGAGAAGCAGTGGAGAGGTTGGAGAAACAACTCGATGAAAAAAAATATAAGTGAGAAATTTTACTAACAATATACAAGTGTTTGGATGGGTAGATTTTGCACTGAAAAATTTTTTTTCAGCCTTTGCAGATATGAATATTTAGCAGGACTAAAGGACTAGATAATTAATGTTAAGTATTTCAAACATTCGTTTTGAAATCCAGAATTGTGCCGCCTAATAATGTTTTCGCAGGTACACTTTAGTTGTTTGTTTCACAGTAATTAAGGAAAGATCAGATTCCAGAAAGATTACTGAACACACTATCATAATCTACTGCAAAAGTAGCAGAATGTGCTCCTTATAATCAAAATGTGATCCTTTAAGTGTCATTTCATTATAATGCTTAATGGATTTCTGTGAATTTTAGTTTAATAACAATGAACAAACTTCATTTAGGAAATGGCAAAAAGCAAGCACAATGAATGGAAAATTACTATATTTTTAATTCATTACATTTTTATTTTTAGAGACCAGCAGTTATATGTTGTCCTGCACACATCATCTGAACTCCTTGATCTGTGGAGTGGCAGCTCTATAAAAACAAATTTATTTTGTGACATTGTTGTCAGATGTTATAAAAATATGGCTTTAGTTCAGAGCTCTGTCCAGCAGTATGTTGGCCAGGCTACTGGAACAATTCACTATTGATAGAACAAAAAAATGAGAACTTCACCACAAAGAAACAAAGATCAACAAAAGAAACAAAAGTGAAAACATTGAATACAGAGACGGGAAGTAACAAAGTACTAATACTTCGGTCAACAATATTTCCGCCGATCACCCCCCCGTCAACAATATTTTCGCCGATCACCCCACCCCCGTCAACAATATTTCTGCCGATCCCCCCACCGTCAACAATATTTCTGCCGATCACCCCCCGTCAACAATATTTCCGCCGAACACCCCCCAGTTTCTGTTCAGTGTTCAGTATGTTAATGCTAGGTTTCTAGCAGCGCTAACACTAATGGTGTTTATGTGGAAAATGATGAGCAGTAGCGATCTGATATAGACCACTGGCCACTCTGATGTAAATATTTAGCTTCACGATGTCTTTGAAATTTGTGTCTTAATATGTTTTTACAAGAAACCTTCTACAGAGACTATTCTAGGCACTAGCTAGCAGCTATAAAGCTAAGCTAGTTGTCTCTGCTATTCACTAGTGTTGCCTAGTGATAATTAATTAATTAATCATGATCCTGTTGGAATACTGAAGGACACACATAGGTGTATAAAATTTGTTTTTATGTTTTTCTTTAGTTGTATTTACTTAATTGTGGTTTATTAATGTTAGTTTAGTGCCAGTGGTTTTACCATAGCTCTGTGTCTACTTTCAGAATAGTACTGTGAATAGTAACACAGTAACACTGTAATGATGTCTGTACAAAACTATATGAGCTTCATACTGTTTACTCCTGTAAAAAGTCTTTATATCAGACTCTCATTGTAACATCTCATATATTTCTCTTTGATCACAGGTTGCCATGGGGACGATGGACCATTGACTCTTTGCATTCTTTACACAACCAATACACTACATGTTTTAACATGTATTTTATTAATCAGTACAGTAATTAAATTGTTTTTACCTCAATTGTGTATTTATTTCCAGTTGTTTTGTACTTAAAACAATTACAAAGTATGTAAAGAAAACTTGCATGCTGTATAAAGGATTATACAGTATAGGATGATAATATGATCACTACTGTTTTAACTCTTACTGCTGATATTAGTGACATCACTGTGTCCTTCTGTACAGCGTCCTGTAAAACACCTGTTACTGATAGATTCATACCAGTGGTTTAACTGTTATTGCAGAGGACCTTAAACATCTTGCAGCAACGGAATTCTTTAAAAGTAAAATAAACTCCACAAATCCCCTCATGTCACATTTATTTATTTCAAATATTATAGTCTATTAGGTGTATGTCAGTGTTCATTAGGCTACATGTTGGAGTTGTTGGGGTTTGGATTAAACCCTTTTAGGTGAGTATTAAATAAAAAATGGCAACTTTAAATAAAAGTTGACTTCTTTTATTTAAAACTGACTTCCTTATTTTTAAAGTTGACATTTTTTATTTAAAGTTGACATTTTTTATTTAAAATTGACTCCCTTATTTTTAAAGTTGACATTTTTTATTTAAAGTTGATTTCCTTATTTTTAAAGTTGACATTTTTGTTTAAAGTTGACTTCTTTTTTTTTTGTTTGTTTGTTAAAAGCACTATATAAATAAAATTGAATTGAATTGAATTGATGGTGATGCCTCCCTACCAGATGCGCTGAATGACTTCTACGCATGGTTCAACGCACAGAACAACATGTCGGCGAAGAAATCCTCCCCCTCTCCCAAAGACCAGGTGATATGTCTGACCATGGCTGATGTAAGTTAAACTCTTCACAGGGTTAAACCACGGAAACCACTGCTGGGCCAGATAACATCCCGGGGAGAGTGCTGAGAGAACGTGCAGATCAGCTGGCAGATGTATTCACCGACGTCTTCAACATGTCTCTGAACACTGCATCATTCCAACATGTCTCAAGGCCACCACCATCGTTCTCGTGCCAAGGAAGTCTCCAGTGTCCTGCCTCAATGACTACCACCCCTTAGCACCCAGAGGCTTGTCATGAGGCATGTTAAGACCTTGCTGCCACCTACATTGGACCCACTGCATTTCACCTACCATCCAAACCGCTCAACGGACGATGCCATAGCCACCACCTGGCACTCACCCACCTGGACATATGTTCGAATGCTGTTCATAGACTTTAGTTCAGCATTCAACACAGTCATTCTTCAGCACCAGACTTAAAAGCTGAGCCTGTTGGGCCTGAACACCTCCCTCTTTAACTGGATCCTGGACTTCCTGACTGATAGACCTCAGACAGTCCGGATCAGGAACAGCATCTCCAGCACCACCACACTGAGCACTGGGACTGCTCAGGGATGTGTGCTCAGTCCACTGCTGTTCACTCTGCTGACTCACAACTGTGCAGCAATGTACAGTTTAAATCACATCATCACGTTCGCCGATGACACGATAGTGGTGAGTCTCATTAGCAAGAACTATGAGTCAGCATACAGGGAGGAGGTGCAACGGTTAACGGGCTGGTGCAAAGTCAACAACCTGTCTCTGAACGTGGACAAAACAAAAGAGATGGTTGTTGAGTTCTGTGGAGATCGTCAAGAGCACCAAATTTCGTGGTGTTCACCTGGCAGAGGACCTCTCCTGGTCCCTCAACACCAGCTCCATAGCCAAGAAAGCTCAACAGCGTCTCTACTTTCTGCGGAGGCTGAAGAAAGCCCATCTCCCACCATCCATTCTCACCCCTTTTTACAAAGGGACAACCAAGAGCATCCTGAGCAGCTGTATCACTGGTATGGAAACTGCAATGTATCAGACTGCAAGACCCTGCAACGGATAGTGAGAACAGCTGAGATCATCGGCGTCTCTCTCCCCTCCATAACCGTCATTCACCAAACACGCTGCATCTGCAAAGCCACCAGCATTTTGGATGACCCCTCACAAACCTCACACAAACTCTTCACCCTCCTGCCATCTGGTAAGAGATACCAAAGTATTTGGGCCCTCACTACCAGATTCTGCAATAGTTTCTTCCCTGAAGCCATCAGGCTTCTAAATACTCTGGGACTGGACTGACACATGCACACACACACACACACACACACACACATACACACACACACACACAGTCATCACACCACCTCTGTTCCCATTGCACCACTCTGTTCCCATTTCACTTTGGACTACAACTTGTTTTGCTGCTATGTATCAGTTGCTGCTCTTGTCTGTATTGTCTTTTTATGTCTGTATTGTCTTTGTTGCACAGTCTCATGTTGTTTTTAACCTTCTTGTTGTTTTTGCACATGGCTGCACACATGTACTTTATGTAGTCTTTTTTTTTGTCTTTATGTAGCACACGTGCAATTTCCATATTTGAATTTGTTACAGTCTTTTATGTAGCACCATGGTCCTGGGGAACGTTATTTCATTTCACTATGTACTGTATCACATGTATATTGTTGAAATGACAATAAAGCTTACTTGACTTGACTTGACGACTAATTTATTTATAACATATAGCTTCCCTATGAAAAGAAAACCAGTAAAAAAAACAATTATCTACCCTAACTCCCTAACCATAAACAGCAAAGGAACTCTCCCACACCCAACAAAAACAACCCTAACCCTAGCTCATGTAGATAATATTACTAGGATAACCATTTTTTCATCTCAGAAATATTGCTAAAATAAAACATATAAAGCCACTTGTACTACCTTATGCTTTCGTTACCTCTAGGTTAGATTATTCCAATGCCTTACTGTCCGGATTTCCAGTAAAATGCATAAACAAGCTCCAGTTAGTTCAGAATGCAGCAGGGAGAGTACTTACTCTCAGACTCGCTTTTCCACCAGATTCCTCCTCATGTGAAATTTAATAATAATAATAACTAGAAACTGTGTGCAAAATTTCTGAAGAAATTTTGAGATGGGTGGTGCACAGTGCAAACATGCTAACGCTAACACCACCAGAGGCCACGTGTCGAGGTCACGGAGCGTCATGCCAAGTCTCACCTCAATCGGAGCATGTTAGCATATTAGCATGCTAGCATGCTAACGGGCTAATGCTAACACCGCCAGAGGTCACGGGGGCATGTCACAGACCAGTCTGGCAAGTCTCAGCTTAATCGGAGCATGTTAGCATGCTAACAGGCTAATGCTAACACCGCCAGACGTCACATGGGCATGTCACAGACCAGTCTGGCAAGTTTCACCTAATTCGGAGCATGTTAGCACGTTAGCATGCTAACGGGCTAATGCTAACACCTCTCCCTTGACCCTATGCTCTGCGGCTGAGCGGTCTGCCCGAGTGAGCGCAGGTTGCTTCAAAAACGGTGTTGGGAATCTCGAGTGCTTTTGACCCTTTTGGCTGGTTCAATGCAACCCTATGGGATCTCCAGTGTTTGGCCCTTTTCGCCTGAAATGAATGGGAGTCTATGCCCAAAAGGTTATCCACAAATGCGAAAGTAATAGCACCCCAGTGCAATCCTATGGGACTTTGGGTGTGCTTCAGTGTGAATAGCATCGCCATGGTAACGCGCACACCTTCTAAAAGTAATAGCACACCTCACACAATTAAGGGTTTACTCGAGATATATAGAATGCCCGGCCGAACACTACGGTACGACCCGCATTAATTACCGAAAAACAGGTTATATATAATAATAAACCGGCCAAAAAAAATAGGGTCTTTTGTCCGTCTCTCAGTCACCGAGACCGTCTCTCGGTCTCGGTTTTTTTGGCCTTCTTTCGGCCACCATAGGTCGCATTGACACATGCCATATGTCGAACCTGGAAACCACCTCTGAAAAACACGTTTTCCGGCAATTTATGCAGCTGCTGCGCGACCGCCGAAGGCGGCGTCGACACGTCCCGAGTGTTCAGTCGAGCGGCTGAAGGTTCTTTACGCGTGTGCACAGTGAGCAGGGTATTGCGGCCGAAGGACGCCTTCACAAATGATTGTAGAGCAGTTCCGTGAAACGCCTCCCAAAACGCGTTTGTCGGCCGTTTATCGGTCACCGAGGGGCGCGTCGACACGTTCCATGTGTCCAGTCGACCGGCTGAACGGTCTCTACGAGCTCGCTCCCTGAAAACCCCTCAAAAAGCAATAGTAATATGGGTGGTTTTACCACCCATATTAATACATTTTATTTATAGAGCGCTTTTAAAGGTACTCAAAGGTGCTTTACATAAAACAAAGGATACAATAAAGTTAAAAAAAATTTACAATAAAAAACACTTACATATAATCAAAAAGTTTAAAACATAATGTATTTAAAACTACATAGAAAGACAGCACAAATAAGAACAAATGATTAGACCAGATGAACATATGTGTGAGTGAAAGAACAGTGGATAGAGGCTATAAGCAGATTTAAAGAGATGGGTTTTGAGAAGAGACTTAAAAGTTGCCAGGTCTGTACATTGTCTGATGGGTTGTGGTAAAGAGTTCCAAAGGGAAGGGGCAGATACTGAGAAGGCTCTGTCACCCCAGGTTTTGTGCTTTGACCTGACAGGTGGATTTTTTAATTTTGGCATCTGCAGAACGAAGGTTACGAGAAGGAGTGTGGTGGTGAAGTAGTTCTGAAATGTAGGAAGGGCCTGGTTGTGGAGAGCTTTGAAGGTGAGGAGGAGAATTTTGAACTGTATACAATGGGTAATAGGAAGCCAATGGAGGTTTTGAAGGACAGGAGTGATATGATCACGCAGTCGAGAGTGCGTGAGAAGACGTGCTGCAAAATTCTGAATGTGTTGTAGTCTATTGAGCAGTTTGGAGGGTAAGCCATAAAGGATTCTGTTGCAGCAGTCGAGTCGGGATGTGATGAAGGCATGAATTAAGGTTTCAGCAGCAGAAAAGGAGAGTAACGGACAGAGGCAAGCTATGTTTTTTAAGTGGAAGAAAGCAGACTTGGTGATGTTGTTAATATGAGTTTCAAAGGACAAGTTGCTGTCAAAAGTGACACCAAGGTTCTGGACATGAGGGGATGGGGTCAGGTTGGAGTGGTCAAGAGAGAAGTGAAAGTTTTGTGTGAGCTCAGTGAGGAATTTGGGTCCAATGATTATCATGTCAGAATTATTGTAGTTTAGTTGAAGGAAATTTTCTTGCATCCAGGCTTTTATCTCTGTAAGGCAGTTAGTAAGAGTAGAGTGAGTTTGAGGAGTAATGGATTTTGTGGTGATATAGATCTGGGGTCTTATTTATAACCGTTGCATACGCATAAAACGGGTCCTAAAAGGTGCGTATGCCTCTTTCTATGCAAACGTTGCGATCTATAGAAACAAACTTGGCGGCAGAATGTGTGTAAATGTACGCAAACTCTGACCCATGTGTACGAACATTTTGGAGGAAAAATGCGACCGAGGGTGAAGTGTCATCAGTACATATATAATAATTTCTTGTGCTAGTGAATCATACACCGTACATTTAATTTCACTTATTCAGTCACATATTTATAATAGTGAATAAATATATGTAGAATCTATAATCCGACTCAAATCTTAACTTAATCTACTCTTTCAATCTACGCGCCGCAGCTGCTGTAATGTAAATGGACAAGTGGTGGTCGTAATTATCAGGATCATTTGGACACGGTGTGAAACAATCAGGCTGATTGCTGAAAACACATAAATACCGCAATCACATTCGTGCATAACGTAACATAATGGATGCGCTGGCGTAGTTAGAAGATTTTGCCAATGGCAGAATTAGAAGAGAACGAATGTTCAGGGACCACGAAGATTTTTTTGCCCATAATGATGACTGGCTCATAAGCCAATTTAGATTACCTAGATGTGTGCTTTTGGAGCTATGTGCTGAAATGGGTCCTATGTTAGAGAGACCAACCCGACGGAACCGCGCAATCCCGGTGCAACTACAGGTACTGAAGACCCTGGGGTTTCTTGAAACTGGCTGTTACCAGCGAGAATTAGCCGACAGGTATTTTATAATTACCACAAAATTTTTTTCATTGTTAGTAGAATTGTTAAGTTGTTCTAAAGCTTGTTTAGGAAATACAAGAATAATCTAATTGTGTTTAATTGTATTCTAGGTCTGGGATATCACAACCAGCACTAAGCTCAATCATACTGGTCATTTTGGATGGAATTATTCAACTGACTAGTAGATGCATTAAGTTCCCTTACACTGTGGGAGAACAGGCCAACATCAAAAGGCAATTTTTAGCAATGTCCGGTTTCCCAAATGTAATCGGCGCAATTGACTGCATTCACATTGCAATAAGGGCCCCACATGAAAACGAATCTATTTACGTAAACAGAAAACACGTGCATTCTATAAATGTCCAAGTTATTTGTGACGCTGACATGGCCCTGACAAATGTGGTTGCACGATGGCCTGGTTCAACACATGACTCTTTTATACTGGAACACAGAAGGGTAGGGAGCAGACTGCAGGCTGGCGCTGTGCGCGATGGCTGGCTTCTTGGTAAGGTAATAAAAACATTGTGTAATTTCTGACTATTCATTGTTCATGTATTGAATGGTTCGGTTATAAATGCAAGTGACAGCGGCTACTGTCTCAAGCACTGGCTCCTCACCCCCTTTTCAAACCCCCAGAGCGCAGAGGAACATCACTATAATGATGCTCACGCTCGTGCGCGCACCGTTGTGGAGCGTGCAGTTGGCCTGCTATAATGCAGATGGAGATGTTTAGATGCATCAGGTGGCCGGTTGCTATACCACCCCACCAAAGTGTTATTCAAGCCTGTGCTGTGTTGCATAACATTGCACAGAGGAGCAGTGTTCCTCTCCCTCCTGTCCTACCTTTACCACAGCACAAGGACCCGGACCCACAACCCACCCGGCAGGAAGGTTATCAGTTGGGAGCAAGACTCAGGAAAGATGTAATGCGGCGTTTGTAAAGACAACAGCGCAAAGGTATATTTTTTAACAAGATCTTTTAATGTTGTTGAAATATCACCCAACACAGCTCTTATTTGTTTCAATTCATCTGAAATTACTTAGATTGCTCTAATTGTATCTCGTTGTGTCGCCAACACAGCCTCAGTTAAGACCCGACCACTTCCAGAGGCTACATGCACCCGGGACTCGCTGGTGCTGGGAACACCCAGGCACTCATCAACCACATCCTGCGACTCCTCACCATTAACCGCTGTCTTTGTCTCTGTGGGGGACCATTACATTGTGCTTTGTCCTAAATCAACTTTTTTTTTCTCTCTTCTCTGAAATGCAAATAAAAACCGCTTACTGTGTGTCGTCTCGGCCATATCTGTGTCTCCCTCTTTCTCAGACACCACACCACACACACTTGTTTCCCCCAGTATTGGACCCATCCGGGTTTCCAGTGGTGTCAGCTCCGATGTGCCCTCACCGCCTCCGGTAGCAGACACGCTCTTTCGATGCGCTGCGATTTTTTTCTTTATAACCACTTTTAAATCTGACCTTTTTTTTTATTTCGGGCACCGTTCTGTTTGCAGCACTCACTTCATTCACAGCGCTCGCTACCTGTTGCCACTCACTGCTTTTCTTTTTGTTCGTCACTCCACTACTGTGACCAAAATCCTTTTTCTGCTTTCTACTTCACCTACAAGCACATCTACTTCGGTTTCAGAAAAATTTCTCTTTTTACTTTTCCCCTCGGTCGCCATAATGCCATGAGGTTCAGGTTTAATCGGAGGCTTAAATATGCATGAGGTTATTTGCATTGACCATGTATGGTTGAATGGGGGCGTGTCGAGGGCGGGATATGTGCAAAATCCATGTGCGCACAATTCCAGGTAGTTTGTGATTTATAAAGCTTATTTTGCTTGAAAGTGTGCGTGCGCACGTTTTTATAAATCAGAATTTTTTTGAGCATACGTACAGTTTCAGTATGAGTTCTACACAAAGTTTTATAAATGAGACCCCTGAACATCGTCTGCATAACAGTGGAAAAGGAGGTTGTGGCGATGAATGAGGTTTCCAAGAGGAAGAATGTAGATGATAAAGAGGAGGGGTCCCAGCACTGAACCTTGGGGAATACTCTGAGGCAAAACAGCAGAAGGGGAGGAACAGTTGTTGAGATGGATGAACTGTTGTCTGTTGAGAAGGTAAGATTTTAGCCAAGAAAGAGCAGAGTCAGTGATATTGAGAGATGATTCTAGGCGGGAGAGGAGAAATGAGATGATGAGAGCGAAATCCTGACTGAAATGTTTCAAACAGGTTGTTGGAGTTTAGATGGGCTTTTATTTGGACTGCAACAACACGCTCCAGGATTTTAGACAGAAATGGGAGGTTGGAAATGGGCCAGAAATTTGCCATAATGTCGAGATTTAAACTGGGTTTTTTGAGGATTGGTGTGACAGCAGCAAGTGTAAGTGAACAAGGGACAGAACCAGAACTGAGGGAAGAGTTAATGATAGATAAGATAAGTGGAGCAATAGCTGGGAGGCAATCTTTAATAAGGTTGGATGGAACAGGGTCAAGGATGCAAGTAGTGGTTTTGGCACTGGAAATGGTTTCAATAAGTTCTGTGAGGGAAACAGGTGAGAACTGGGACAAAGTCTGAGAAGTGAGGGAAGAAGAGAGGGGAAGAGGAGGTATGGGGCCCTAATGTTGAGGCCAGGCTGACGTAAATGGTGTCTATTTTATGTTGGAAAAATGTCAGAAAGTTCGAGCATTTGTCAATGGAAAATAAGGTAGACATGGTAGTATTGGGTTTGAGTAGTTTGTTTATGGTGGAAAAGAGAACCTTGGGGTTGTTGGATCCGGAATGTATAAGTTGTGAGTAGTAGTTAGAACGTGCAGCAGTGAGGGCTGCCTTGTACTGTTGGAGATAGTCCTTATATGCTTGAAGATGAACTATTAATCCTTTTTTTTTTAATAGTCTTTCAAGTCGGCGTTTATGAGATTTCATTTTTATGTAGTTCAGGAGTGTACCAGGGAGCTGAGTAAGTGAAACTGACATTTTTCCTTCTAATGGGTGCAAGTTGATCAAGGCAGGAGGAAAGTGTGTCATTGTAGTATATAACCAGATCATGTGGACTGTCAGACAGAGGGGGAGGGGGTTATAGAGCGACTTAGTTTTGAAGGTGGAGAGGGGAGAATGATGCCCATGATGACTACCAAGTGATCTGAAATAAGAAGGTTGATGCTTGAGAGTTGGTGAAGAGTGAGTCCAGTGGTGCAGACCAGGTCCAATATATGGTGATTACTGTGAGTGGGGAAATTACCATGCTGAGTAAAGTTGAAGCAATGAAGTAGTTCCAAGAATTTCATGGCGGATTTGCAGTTTGTATTATCAATATGGAAATTGAAATCACCAAGGAGGAGAACAGATGTCGACGAGGCACAAAGCAGGGTCAGAAAAACGGAGAAGTCAGTAAAGAATGATTGGTTGGGCTTGGGCGGGCAATAGATAACTGCGATAATCAAAGGGGTTGGGCCGAGCAATTTAAAGGTAAGGTGTTCAAATGAATTTACAGTAGGAATGGAAATGGGTACTGTTTTTTATGTCCTCTCTGAATATGGCTGCTACACTACCACTATGCTTTTCCAGGCGGGGTTTATCAATGTAAGTGAAACCAGCAGGAGTGCTTTGGTTGAGCTCCAAATAATCCAAGGGTTTGTGCCAGGTCTCAGTGAGGCAGAGAAAATCCAAGTTAGTGTCAGTGATGAACTCATTTAGAATGGCGCTTTTGTTATTGAGAGAGCAGGTATGCAGCAAAGCTAGTTTCAGATGCTGTTGCAATGTGGTTGGTTGTTCAGTTCAAGGGAGAAGGAGATTGGATAGGTTCACATGTTGTTTATTATGGTATCGTGGTACAGGAGACCCAGTGCCATAAGGCCAAAATGATGGGATCGAGTTATGTAATGAAACTTTGTATATGAACGTCCGCCTGGAGCTTATGCGTTTAGGGCCAGTAATGCAGTATACTTCTCTCCAGTAAGCATCCATGTAGCCCATGAATGTTGAAAACCAGGGGGCTGAAGTGTTAGCAGCCGGGAAGCTAATGAGCTAGCAACCAGAGAACTGGAGTGTTTACAGCCCGAGGGTCGGAGAGCTGGAGAGCTAGCAGCCAGAGAGCTAGCAGCCGAAGAGCTGGAGAGCTAGCAGCTGGAGAGCTGGAGAGCTAGCAACCGGAGAACCGGAGTGTTTACAGCCAGAGGGCCGGAGAGCTGGAGAGCTAGCAGCCGGAGAGCTAGTAGCCGGAGAACTAGCAGCCGGAGAACTAGCAGCCGGAGAGCCGGAGTGTTTACAGCCGGAGGACCAGAAAGAAATTTCTTCTGTTAGTCATCAAAGAAATGTTTTTTGGGCTTGCTGAAACATACAGCTATGTGCTATCATCATAACAATAGAAGCTAATACCATTTTTATGAGTAATTTTACCCAAAGGTAGCATATATAGAGAAAAGTAGCAGTGGACATTAAACAGGACCTGGTGGAACACCAAAATTCACCATTTACATCAACTGATAACGATCAGTCACATAAGACCTGAACCAGTAGAGAGACGTTTTCTTAACTAGTCCATCAAGAATAATATTATGATCAGAGGTACAGGCAGCTGTGCTGTTTAACTCTTTGATCTTATATGAGTTGCCGTACCTGACAGATCTCTAGAGTTTTACAAACCTGATCACATTATGTGTTATTATTACTCTTGTGAGAAATCCACACGTGTTAATGTGTTCACTCTGTTCATGAGTTCCCATAAACTCAGAATTAAGCTTTCATCTCTACTTATAAATCTGGTCCTCAGTGCAATTAGGTTGGAGACCTGGTTCAGTTGGACAGTAGGTTTACAGTGTCAGCATTAGGGTCATTCATTATACAGTTTAATTGCTGTAGGTAACCCCAGATTCCTAACAAGCTGGAATATGCAATTAAAAGGATTTCACTGTACTGTAATGTATATTTGACAAATAATTCTTACTTCTTACACTGATGGAAGTCTAAACTCTGAGCAGCAATCTAGGTATTACTTGGGACTCAGAAGATTGGTGAGGATGCGTTGAGTGTGTCTAAGTGTTCCATTTATTTCTCAGACAGAAGAAAGTGAAGAACAGAAGCAAAGCTTCCATTTGTTTCAGTGTAAATACATGTTCTGCAGCACAAATTGCTAATAAACATGGTATAATACACTTGGTCCTGACCTCAGAACCTCACAAGTGTTTCATGACAGGAAAGTTTGTTAAACGTACATACTTATAAAATCTTAATACTCCGAATTGAACAGAGTTGTTGTTTGTTTGCTGAAATGATTTTATTTCTGCAGCACATCACTTTCAGTGATATACAGAGCACATTTTGATTAAACCCATGCACAGATATTGTTGCTGATTACAAGACTGACAGGAAAAATGCATTATTGTTAATCATGAGCAAATGATCTTTCCTTAAATAATGATATGATCATTTTACTGGGGTGTGAAAATTGCAATAATCCGTCCCACAGCATGCGACATTGTGGTTAAAATTGTGGAGCTGCAGACACTGAGCCCGAGATATGCATTGCTTCTGAATATAAGAACCTAAGGTGGTAAAGAGAACAAAGCTTTTAGTAGTTAATACATTTCCAATTAATACATTATTAATTAGAACATTTTAAAATCCAGGAAGACTTTTATTTGTTAAATATGTAGACACACATCTATAACAAGTACAAAGAATCTGATGGTATGATGAAACGTGACAGGTCTGGCAAAATAAGAAACAATAAAATCTTTCAGTAAAATGTAAGACTTACTATGAGGAAACCCGACCTTCCTTTCGGAAAGACAGTTGTCAAGACCACGAGGGCAAGTTTCAGTAACACAGTGGGTATCTGGACCACACTTCATGCATTTAAGGGCAGAACCTGTGGACACCAGACACAATAAATGTTTTAAAGAGATATAATGGAACTTCAGAATGGGGGGGCTGAACCTTTTTTTTTTTTTTTTTTCCCCAAAATCCCATATTAGAAATGTGTTTAATTAATTGTTTCAATTTTGAAAGTTTGTAAGTATTAGTTTGAACCAGTTTCAGAACTCAAATCGCTCACCACTGGTCAGCAGAAGGGCAAGAGTCAGAGTCATAAGCAGCATCTTCATAATTCTGAAATTTAATTCAGCAGCTCCATCAGTTGGAAAACTGTGCAAACTTTCCTGGTGATGCTCAGAGTTAGCCTTATACTGTTTTATTTAAATAAGAACTAAAACCCACATTCCATAATATCCATTGCAAATGCACACCAAAAGAACTTACCTCGAGTGACGCTCAATACAGTATGAAATTAGTCTCTTAGCTTGAACCGTGCACCCGTTTAAAATCCCAACCATCATTCCCCTTTTAATAAGCCTCATGTACGAGTTCCCTCCCTCCTGCTCACGTGTCTTATCTAAGCGATATTTCTAAGATGAAAGAATTATGTCCTAGTAATATTATCTACATGAGCTTCAAATGAAACACTGTTTTCAGTAACAGAAAGGTCATGTAGTGTCACTGTGTAATCAGAAAGCTTACTTGTAGCTGCATGTGGTCCTATTACAAGTGTAGAGTTCAGGGATAAAAGTAGACAACTTTATTTCTCTTGTTTACTGTAAATAATACTGTTTTTTTCTGATTTCCCTTATAGAACTGGTCCTTTCATATAGGACCAGTGTCAAGCTGAACTAATATGTAATTAATTGTTATTATTATATACAATTTTAACAACTTAATTTCTGTTGTTTACTGTAAATAATTTCCCTGATTTTTGAACACCTTTGGCAGTAAAAACAGACAATTCCATTATTTATTTATTTATTTATTTAAATGTTATATGTATAGCACTTTTAACAATGGATATTGTCACAAAGCAGCTTCACAGCTTTTATTTTATTTATTTATTTATATTTTTCTTTTGCACTTGAACTCTTCAAGTACTTTTTTCTTCTAAGAATTAAATAAGAGGGAGATCCACGCTCCCTCTGATCCTCTAGCACTGCTTGGTTTGACCCACCATCTCTCAGGGTTCAAGGAACTCATGCACTCTTCTCTGGTAGTGGAATGAACTTCCTCTAGATGTCCAGACAGCTGAGTCACCGGCAGTCTTCAACTGATGACTGAAGACCTGCCTTTTCGTAGAGTACTTGAATTACCACTTTGTTATTTAAATGTGTGTGTCATTTAAATACTATACTAAATGGAGTATTTTTGAACTGATAGTATGCAACTCTTCCGGTCATTGGACTATGATTATCAGTTCACCCATACACTGCTGCGCTAACACTGCACACTGCACTTTAAACTGACTTATAAGCATTTCTTGCACAACATTGCATCCTGTTATTTATAAATATACTCTTGCACATTCAGAGTTTATTATTATTATTTTTCTGTTTATATATTCTAAAATTTTGCACATTTTAATTTTTTTTGTTACAATTATTATTTTATAGACTTTTTTGTTGTTACTTGCACAAAGTATGTGCGGTTCAGGATATATTTCACTGCGTGTTGTACCTGTTTAACTACCAGTGTTGGGCATGTACCTTTAAAAAAGGAATTAGTTATAGTTACTAGTTACTTCTCACAAATAGTAATTAGTTAGTAACTGAGTTACATCATTATGAAAGTAACTAATTACCAGGCAAAGTAACTACTGCGTTACTTAAAAAAAATCTAATTTAATATAACTATAAAATAAATATAAACCATTGTACACTAATCTACACTATTTTAATGTTGTTGTGGGACAACGTGAGAGACAACTATCAAATACAACATATTAT
>JAOVYU010102784.1:0-15893 GCA_025674565.1 Synodontis membranacea
CACTAACCTATGAAAATAGTGCAGCTTGTTGGATGATGATGCGCGGCTGAAGAACATTGTGATAGGCAGTTTCTGGCATTGTCTTTTCATATGCGTGAGGAGGCTTTTGTAGGGTTCCATCACTCCATCAAGTGCATTCAGGGACCGCAATGCACGCATCATTTACACACAGGCCTACAGTCCATACGTACAGTAATTTTAATTTTAATACAAGGGTGTAGAATTGACTCAGACGACCGAGCGCACACTGTATCATTTTCACTGTCTCCATCAACTTTTTAATGAATATACTGTATTGGAAAAAACGCGATAGAGTGAAGCTGCGAAAGTCGAAGCGTAAAGTGCCGAGGGTAAACTGTAGTTAGCTAGTTTACAGTGTGCTCGGAATAGCCATGCTTCCCATATGGCAGGTTTTGAACTCACCCTGATGAGCTCACAATCTCAGCGAATTTCCAGTTCATGTCATCAACGTCCTTCCTAGATTAATCCTCACTAATGAAATATGTCCAGCTTAAACTATTTAAGCACTCTGGAACTTGAGAAGGAAAAAGGAAAGTCCCTACTGTGCATATCTGAAACACACCGCACACTCAGGATTGTTTTTTAGATTTAGAGCAGATTACGGTTCCTGCACCAAAATATACAGGGTGATGCGTGATGTTCAATTTTTATTATTTTTACTCTAGAATATTTGAACATGAGTGAAATAACCATAAACAATCTAGTCCTTACACTTCTTGTAATAACCGTATATCAAAGTGTAAATAACAACTACAGAGTCTAGACTATGCATGTACTTGTATTAATGTCAACAACACATAAGAAAAAAAAAAAGCAACAAAATGTGGCGGCCTTATTTTTCCATCAATATAACAGACCCGAGTTCACAGAGATTCAGCACTAAGCTGTACCCAAGAGCTCAGTTAACATCCAGGAGACACTATTTCTATTGTGAAGCCATGACGGAGGAGAACAGCGGTTGTTCATCATTTGCCGGAGTCTGTATGTCAGCCCAGATTCCTCAGCCTTGTGCTCGTCTTTTCCATTTCACTCCATGAAATTTTCATGCAACTGTTTTGTTTACATCAGAGTTACTAATATAAAGTGCAGCTTCATGGTCTGAATGTGAAATTCAGCTGAATGGAGTTTTAAAGTGTACTGAGTAATGGAGTTGGGAAAAGTGCACTGCACTCTGGAGATTGAAGGCACTGGACATCCATTTAGCCGCAGATAACAGATTCCCAGACCGGAGAAGATGGGATAGAAGATGAAGGGAGGATCAGGGAAAAGGTAAGAGCGGCGACATCACTACAGCAAATAGAGAGAGAGAATGGAGTGAGAGGCTGAGTGCTGGAGAGTGTATACACTGAAACAGGATGGAGAGATTACACAAAGTGGTGCAAGGGTGAGAGAGAGAGAGAGAGAGAGAGAGAGAGAGAGAGAGAGAGAGAGAGAGAGAGTGAGTGACGTGAACGTTTCGATACACCGTTTCTTACTTTCTTTCATGTTTTTTCCAAATGCTGCACCCATCTTCACTTACGTTGCTTATAGACGCAGCAGTGGTGAACGACATATTGGTGTTTAGTTACATCATCATTAAGCGCTGTGACAGTGGTGACAAAATGTAACAGTGTTCGCTTACATCACTGACGGACGTCGCAGTGGTGAATGAGGTAATGGTGTTCGGTTATGTCACTGATGGATGTGGAAGTAGTGAATATCGTAATGGTGTTCGGTTACGTCACTGAAGGACACCGCAGTGGTGAATGGCTGCTCACTAACCTGCATACTGTAGGAATCTGTCTAGAAATATAAATTACTAATTAATAAATAAATCACTGCCGTGTTCAACTGAAACATCCTCCACTCTTATCTTAAAACTACACCTGGTTCTGTTTAAACTCCAGATGTTTGATCCCAATCAGGCAAAGAGCAAGGGAATACAGAAGTTAAAATTTAAGATGAAACAGGTTGTTGTTATTGTGGACCATCAGGATGGGTCAGGATGCTAATGTCCACTGGAACCGAACAATATTAAGCTGTTTACCAAAAATAAATACGCTGGCATGATTAAGTTTCAAGGACAATAATTAACCTGATTTAATGAGGAAATATAAACAAACAGTGATGTCACTGGATTTAGTGATGGCCACCGTGTGCTCTAATAGACGCTTGGAAAGGGAGGGGTAATGGAGGGGCATTCAGGGGGCTGAATCCTACACAGTGGACCTTTAAAGACTCTCACTAGAAGTTGTGTGCGTGTTGTTATTGCTACTGTGGTTCCATTGGCAACACTTATTTCCTTCTTTTGTCTTTCATTCCTTTTTCTTCATATATTCTTATTCTTTGGTTTCCTTTCTATTCTTTATTCCTTTCATTCTGTCCTTATTTCATGTCCTTTCCTTCCTTCCTTCTGTATAAACTCATCTAACCAAATAAACTGCATTGAAGTGAACAGATTGCTGAACAGCACTTTCAGGAATCTCTTTTTAATTGGACGTAATATTTAAATGAAAGACTTTTCTTATTCCATCCTCCTCCACACTAAGAGAAGGAGACAATGAGATCGGGATTAATCTCAGAGTGATAAAGTCATTCTTTCTGAGCAGCTCACAGCACCGAGGAGCGCTAGCTGCTGAGCACTAATTAAGTTGTGGATGGTGTGATTGAGAAGCTGGGATTATCTCCACCATCCCTCGCTCACTGCTCTTTAGCGCCGAGGCCCCAGATGGTTCGAGTTTGGATGGCCATCATTGTTCTACATGGCAGTGGATTGCACACACACACACACACACACACACACACACACACACACGGCCAACTGTGAGCGCCAAAGTGGCTTGGCAGATCAGTGAAAGAGAATCTATGTAATCCAAGCACAAGATTCACTCTGATTAGCAGTCAGGGAAATGTGTGTGTGCAGACTCGCCAAACACGGAAGAGGGGGTTGTTGGGGTGGTTCTGGGGTGGACTGAGGGGACTGTGATACACTGATGATATCATCCTTACTCATATCTCTTCTAGTTAAGATGGAGATACTTGAGAAGATTACAGCATTTTATTAAATGTAAATATTAAATTGAATTTAAAAACTTGTTTTAAACTACAACTGCACAGGTGCACTGCACCGTAGCATGCTTCTCTACACATCTAGCAGCTACATTTTACCAAAAAAAATGGTAGCAGAATTTGTAAAATAATAACAAAATAATAATAATAAAAACAGCTGACTAAAATGGTAAACAATGAATTGATATGAATTGTGTAATTGTGTAAAAAGCCTTATTAATAATAATAATAATAATAATAATAATAATAATAATAAACAGCAGCTTTAAAAACAGAACAAATAAACAAACCAACAAGCAACTTAATTAAATCTTATATGATGTAAACTAGAAGCCCATTATTTTTTTTATATTTTTTTTCTATTTGTGGGAGGAAAAAAATAGCAGCCACAATTTTTTTTTACTAAAGTATAAAAATTCATTTAATTTAACAGCCGAATTTAAATACAAACATAAACTCTGCAGTTGAGATCTTTAGATTAAAATAATAATAATAATAATAATAATAATAATAATAATAATAATAATAATTTGTAAAAACTAGTCACTGATCTTTAATAAAATATAGACAACCTAGGAGCTAAATGGACAAAAAACGAAAAAAAGAAAATTTGTTTGACTAAATAAATTGGAAAAACTATGATATGACATTTAATATTTAATCATTTTAATTAATTAATAAACAAGCAAACAAATAAATAAATAGATAGATAAATAAAGCTCCATTTTATTTTTTTTCTGAAACATTATCTATTTAATTTTTATTTTTACCTAAATAAATATTTGTTTATTTTTTAAACTGGCAAAAACAAGTAGTTAAATAAAATAAAAGGATTTGTAAAAACACAAATGGTGCAGTTCTACTTTAAAGAAAAAAGAAAAAAAACATAGTGCTGATTTTGTTAAGGCTGCCTTTACAGTACATTAAAATAAGCAGGACTTTATTTCGAGTGTAGATGTCAGTGAAGCAGTCGTTCACTTTTCATTCATGCTGATTCAGGAGCCTGTGAGCGGAAAAGGTTTGGATGAGGTTCGGCCCATCAGCTCTCAGACTCTATTATTACTCTGTTATATAAGAGGTGCTGTTGTCCCTAAGGACTCTCCGAGACTCAGAAAAAGAACGACCTTCTGGGTAAAAGCTTTGCTTTCTGACATCATGATGATCGCAGAGAGACACAGATGTTTGTGGAACTCAAATATAGTCATATTTCTATGATTTTTGTCCTTTTAGAGTTTTCCACGAACCCACAGAAGAAGATTTAGGATATGAGGCACAATCATTAAATAAGCTCTCCTGTACCACTAACTCTCCACACGGTTACTCGAAATCACTTAAATACCTGAAGCTACGGTTCAAACTGCTGCTCCGGAGACCCGAGAAAAGAGTTTTATTACAAACCTCTTCACTTCTTGTTCATTTCTCACTTCTAATCAGTTTTAGGAACAACTGAGATGCACACAATGTCCTCATTAGCGGTAGTTTATGAGCCAAAACATTACTCCTCACCAATAAGGGAAACTTCTAGCTAGAAGTTTAGCACCAAAGACGTCTAAATCATCGCCATCACGTGCTCGCCTTGAAGGACATAATTTCTGCACAAAAACTTTTACAAAAACAACAGAAAAAAAAAAATTTGATATTAACATTAACAACTCAATAAATATGAACGTATAACTCCGCCCTCAAACTTTAGGCCACGCCCCCTGACTGAATCTAATGCTGACACTAAACTACAGGCTCGGCATCTAAAGCCCAAATATTTAGCTGGAGAACGTTTCTCATATTCCCCACCCGCTTAAGATTATTTTCTAAACCTTCACGTAGTTCATGCCTCAGATTTTCCTCCCGTAGATGTGTTTTTTTTCCTTTTACTACTTCTTCAGAAGCCTGCACATTTCAAACTAACAAGTTAGTTTTGCTGCACTGGGTATAACATGCTAACATTTATTCCTTTTTTTTTTTTTTACGTAGATCTGTCGCTGTGCTATATACAAGAGGAACCAAAACCAGTGGAACGTTTTCAGCATGTTTATATGCTCTAGTGCACTTTAACGCACATACAGTGTGAAAATAAGTTATTGCTTAGAGAGACGATCATGAGGGACAGGATGGTCTCTAAACCCTCTTCTGAGAGTAAAACCGAGGCTCCAGATGTGCCACTTCAACCCCCTGCCTACATTACAGATGTTTCACACTGGAAACAGGTGAAGTCACCTGCTACATGTTGAACTTTTTACAATATGACAACTTGGCGGGCAAATCTATAAAAAGTCGTTTGACCAACCGTAGTATACAAACTTTGTTTAATATATTTACCTGTAAGAATTGTTCACTTTCCTTGATGTTCCCTCTCAGGCCGGACGGCGAATGTTTTGCAGGCAGCGATGAAGTTCGCGTGCAGTAAACAGAGCAGGCATTTAAAATGACATGAATCTTTCTTTGTTTTTATCTGCCAGAGCAATCATTACCACCACCGAGTTCAAACTGAACACGCAGTGAGCACTTAGAACCTGAGTGTAGGAGTTGTTTACTGCGATCGGTTTTCTCCCGTGACGAGCACAGCGTACATTTCAGAAAGGAAAAGAAAATTCATCCATTGATTTGAGAGCTATGCGTCAAAGTAACGAGTGACAGGAAAGTTCATATTTGTCTTTCAAATGTAGTGGAGTAAAAGTAAAAAAAAAATTAACAATCAGGTAAAATACAGATACTTGTAAAATGTATTAATACTTATTCCGGTACTCAAGTAAATCTACTTCATTACTGTTTAACTGATTCAGTTAAAAAAAAAAACTTATTAGTTTTTAAGAAAAAAACAATGTGGGATGAGTTTCAGTATCAGTAAGTGATACCGGTAGGTGTTTAAAAAAAAATAAATATCACATTCGTTCATATTTATATCATAAATGACATTTATCCTTGGTATCTGCCTGGTCAGGGTCACGGTGGATTAAATTACGCCACTAATATTTTTGTGAAATAGAGACAGAAAATATCACAGTAGGTTTATATTTAATTTAAAAAACAAAAACTGGACAAACAGATGTTCTGGATAAGACCACGCCCACTTTGCGTTTAAATCCAACAACTGTTGGAGCATTAAGCAGAAACCGATAGACTTCTATACACTCCTGTTTCTCTCTCTCTCTCTCACACACACACACACACACACACACACCCTGCTGAGATTTAGCTCCGTAATGAGCCGGTCGTTAAGAACATCAGGCTCGGGGAGTAAATCCATGTCGCCTAAGCTAACATCTCATTAGCATGTAGCCTGTGTGCTAACTAGCACCACCCACTAACTGGCTTATTGGTTTCACGGTATTTCTTGTATTTCTGAGTAAAGTGATTTAATATTAATATTATTTACGTAGTCATGCTGTGATTAAAGACGTGAACACAACGGAGGCAAAACCCAAAAAGTGGGCGGAGCAAAGTCTTAAACCTTTTCTTCACGTCGAAAATAGAATAAGAGTAAAAAAAAAACCCAAACAACTCTCTTTTCTAGTCTTCAGGATTCTATTGAATAGTTGACTAAACGGTCACACGGTGTGAATTCGTCACTTTTTTTCACGTCTGTGTTGAACATTTTCCACACAGGCTCAGGCCACACGCTGGGGCAAGTCGAGTCCCGGTACCTGGGAAAATTCCGGCTTTATAGTGAACAGCATGTTGTCCATCAGCACCGAGACCGCAGAAGGTCACACATACAATACTTTCTTAACATTACTGGAGTGCTGTTTCCTCAGAGTCATTTAATTGCAGACTCAAAAGCCTTTCCTTAGGTTTTTTTTTTTATTATTTATTTATTTAGGTGCCAAAACTATTGGAACTGGAACTGTGCTTTTTTCATGGTATACCAGTTCTGTACAAAAGCGTAAATCTGACCATCGTTCATTTTCGTTTATATGACAATCAACAGAACTAACGCACTGCAGCGGATCATGTTAGCCTGCTATGATGTACGCTACCGTTCAAAAGTTTTAGAACACCCCCAGTTTTTTAGTACAACTTTGCTACAGATTTTTATTTGATGACTTCTATATGATTGAGTCAAAACAAAAACATTTAGTTTGCAAAACATAATAAAGGCTCCTGGGTTTTGCTGTAAAAATGAGAACGTGAAATAATAAGATCTTGCTGAACACACCCAATACATCTTACCTGCAATTTTCTAATAAAATAAATTGTACCTTTGACTACTACAGTTTTAATGAAGTGACATGTTTGTACATTACAGTAAAACATGGAACATGTCAGTATTGGGTTTGACGACCCTTTGCTTTATAAAATAATGGTCCCACTTTCAATGTGTGTGGTTTTTCAAGGTCATAGTTTTTAACTTTAATGACATACAAACATTTTTCTGTAACATTTAATTTATGTGCTGGAAAACATATATTTGAAAGTTTTTGTTCTTAGTCAATGCTCTAGAAGTAATAAAATAAAAATCTATAGCAATGTTTGTACTAAAAAATTGGGGGTGTTCTAAAACTTTTGACCGGAAGTGTAGACCAACTGGCGATGATTTTTCCGATGATGTTTTCCGACCCTGTGTTTACACTTTTTTTTTTGTGGTTTCTCGGTAACACAACAATCTGCGATTATTTTTGTCTTATTATCTTCCAAAGAGAGTAAAAAAAAAAAGACAATGGTGACGGTTCATACCTGCTATAACATGCTGTAACAAGTGAGAACAGAAACTAACTTTCCCCACAACATTATAAACGTAACTATAAACGGATAAAAACTATGACATTAGACTTATTCGATTAAAAAAATATGCAGTTTGTCATTGGCGATTTCTGCGGTATAAAAGGAATAAAACACTCGGAGCTGTGCCGTTAGAGGGAAATAATCAACCTCGGGGTTATCACTAACCTTGTTGCATTGTTGATTATTTTACTAAAGCAGCACAACATGAAGTGGTTTATTTGTTACATTACTCATTCATGTAAAATTCCAATTTTCATTAATAATCTTTAAACTGGAGGTTTTTTTTGCAGTTCGGAATTCTAGACCGAATGTCCGGTTGTGTAAAACGAACTCCCGTTTGAGAATGTGTTTATTTTTGCCACATATACGACCTCATTTTGGACATTTTACACCCACGAGCGTCTATATTAAGTCCTGCTTGAAAGCACATTAACATGCACAGGCAGGTGTGTGGTCAGAGAGCGAGTCCAGGAAACTAAAAGCGGAGAAATCTCTAATGCATGGATGTGCTGCGTGAGCACGGGGCTTCCACTGAACGCCACTCATTGTTTTTGATTGCCGTTTTCCGAACGCGATTGACTCGCTGCCAGATGCAGATGGCACACCTGTAGCCTCGGAGAGCCTCTTTAGCATTGAGCGAGGTGGAGGAGTAGCTCGGAGACCTGGCTGTGAATGGGAATGCTAATTACTCATCAGTAGGCGAGGTGAGCGTCGAGAGCTTGCCGAGGGAGACGTTCAGCTCAATCAGTAAACATTATCTTTGTTTGAAATGTCATTTTTTTTCCCCCTTCTGCTTCCTTTCTTATTCACCAGCTAAACAATGAGCTGTAGTTTATTACATTTTTAATTAAAATGCTGGCGCAAACACGATGAAGAGAAAGCGGAAACAAGCGACGCTAAAGCGACCTGGAGCGCTAGAACCGATTCGACATCACACACCCACGAGGAGCGAGACACCTGGTTTGCTCCACCACCTTCTCCTCGCAATAACCTGTCTCCATGATGAAGAGTTTACGCTCCTTTACGGTTTCTTGGGTAACAAGCTGCACTTTCTGCATCATTAACTTCATGAGAGAGAGAAAAAAAAAGAGAGTCTGCTGATGGAACGACTGTTTGAAGTGAGAGGAAGCTTTAACTTGAACTGTAGCTGTGAGCCTATAAAAAGTACGATGCGTCATTCTATAACCAATAATTCTTATCGTTAGGTGATTGCTGTGGTAGAAAAATAGAAGTTTTACATTTAAAATTTACATTTTTATTAATAATTTCTTTTTATTAAAATCTTTTATTGGATGTGTACAAAAATACTGAATTTAATATTAAAATGGAGGAAAATTTTGTAAAAAAAAAAAAAAAAATGGTATATGTTAAAAAATAAATATATATAAACACTTCAGAAAATCTGCATAGTAATATAATTTGTTTTTTTTTTTAAATGCAAAGTATTTAAATTTTTTTTTAAATCCTAAATCTTCATTTTAATACATGTTATAAATAGAAAAGTGTATCATGATATCATTTATTACAATATCAATATTTTATCATCATCATCATATCACCCAGCCCTAGTTGGGATACAAGCTGGAAAGAAAGAAAAACAAGTCCTTATAGACCAAACATTTTATTTCTCTTAGAAAAATTAATAATCTACATTAAGACACAGCAAATGATCTAAATATAAAGATGAAAGATTGAGGATTATCAGAGCCAACCTGCACTCCAGCTACAAACAATGACTGTTTTTGCAGGTTAATAATTATTATTTTACCAGTTGTGAGTATATACTGTACAGTTCATGAATGACTATTTTTTGCAGAGTAGAGTTTGACAATAATTAAGAAGAAGAAGAAGAAGAAGAAGAAGAAATGCCTCACTTCTTTTTCTTACTCATCAGCCAGGTTTCTTATTTCACAGACTTGTTATTCTGACACCAGGCCTGTATCCCCCATGGCATCTCTACATCCTGACCAAGGCCCCATTCCTCTCAATTCCAACCCAGCACTTCACAATTAAACACCATCAGAGCCAATTATTTCCTACCCTTAAGAACCGGTTATTTATCACAAACCTCTAGAGCGAATTCCATCGAGAGCCGGCGTTATCGTCGGCATAAATTCAGCTCTTTTTCTGATGCACTACATTATTTCCAAACGCCAACAGTTTAAGCACGGCCTGGGCTCTCTGCCCTGTAATTGAGGGGACGAGACTGAGAGGGAGGTTAATGATGAATGTGCAATTATCCCAACATCTGCTGCCTCCATTTCTGTTTTTCCAAGTGCTGCTAAATAAAGAAGACAAATAAAATTCCTTAGGAAGTCACAGCCAGCCAGCCTCTGTCGTAAACGCCCCTAAACCAGACACGGAAATTCTTCTCCATCGTTCTACGCTGAGATGGAGTCGAGATTCGTCGCAAAACTATTTTGTCGCAAAACTGACATCAATGTACTTTTTTGATTTAGATGGTGTTCATGTTTCTACTGTAACTACACTGTGTGGCATGAGAACGGGTTTGCCAGGTTTTAGCACCATTTTCAGCCCAGCTACATCTCACAGTACAAGATCTGAAATTAGATAAAGAACTTTGGACAATGAAAAAAAAATCATGCTTTTCTTTCTTTTTTTCAGTCTTGGCATGAAATACCATGAAATAAGGTAACTGTAGTACGCACACATGATTTGCAGTCTCTACAACACGTCTCCCAGTTTCATATAATCGTACATACATACATACTGTCTGCTCTTACACATTCCAGTTTTGTTTAATAACCTATAGACAGTATGTTTTTCAAAAACTGATCAGATTTTTATTAATTTATTTATTTTAAAAGGAGATCTTTTTAACCACTGATTAAAAAATCTTTCTAAAATGAGCAAAATTTGGTGTTAAGAAAGAATATGGCAACGCTTCATCAGAGGGTCACCAGGGATGATGTTTTTTCTACACTGATGATCCTGATTGGATAATTTTAACGGAAATGTAAATAAAATATACAGAAGCTCATTCTGCCTGGATGAAAGAAGAAGAGACTTAAACTTTTTTATTTGTAATGATGAAGGTCTTAAATAAAATTCCAAGGACTGTGTGTTTTACCTGAAGGTCCATCATGTAGGACCTTGAGGGTATCTATGGGCAGAAATGGAGTATAAATATATTCCATAATATACTTACTGTATGCTTTTATTAGTATTATAATTACAAATCATGGTGTTTTCATCAGCTCAGAATGAGCACTTTATATCTATACAGTGAGGGTCCACCTCTACAGAGCCGTCATATTGCTTATTGCGCCGCTACAGGAGCCCATATCAGACAGACCTCTAGAGAGAACCTTCCATATTTCACAGTTTTGAATCAAGTGCGAAGCACCGGAAGGACAACAAACAAGAAGAAAGGAAGAAGAATGAAGAGGAATCAGTGTTTGCTGGTGCTGACTAACAAGATTGAGAAATTGTGAAAAAACAAAAAACAAGCGAGTGTGAATGTAAGTACTTGGAAGAACACTACAGGCACCTGAGGGCCACGGTACGCTGAAGTATGCGCTTGGAAAGGGAGGGGTAAGAGAGGGGCATTCAGGGGGATGAATCCTAGATAGTGGACCTTTAGGTACAACTACTAATACACAATTTCAAAAATACTTCAATAAAGTTTGAATACTCCGAGGAATGATGGTTAAGAAAAGTAACAAAGTCATCATATATTTTACACCTTGGTTAACTATTATGCTAGCTAAGTCTCTGATGTTGACAAGAGCACGTCTTGTAACTTAAGTACATTTAGTGAATAATACTAAAGGCTCGTTTATGCTCAACATTAAATACATATATGAATATGGGCGGGGCAGTCTTTTAAGCTTTAATTTTAAGAAAAAATATGATGCTACACTGCTTTTGTGATTGTACGACTGTCGTTGTCAGAAACTTGTGACTCTGAGTTGCCCTCTAGTGGATGTATTGCTGTACAACGTAAAGGACATTTGGTATGTGGGCGGTGATGGTTACATCGTTCGAAATTGTATTTATTTTCATACGTAAAGATGCATAAAAGGAATGTGTTCAGAATTTCCGTACTAGTGTTCCAACTGGAATATATACACAACTAGGGATGGGAATCAAGAAGAACCGGAATCGTACACCTCCGATTCCTCTAACGATTCTTCCGGACTTTTCGTGTTGTGCGAAACGACATCACATGCCGCGACTTGGAATCTACACGATGGAGCGCAGGAAGGAGCGCAGGTTATGGCTGCTTTTTTACAAAGAAGGACGATCATTCTGCAGTGTGCAAAACTGTTGTCCCTCTAAGGATGGTAATGCTAGTAATATGCTTAAGCATTTAATCTGTCAGCACTGGATTGCATTTAAAGATTGCCATGTGTTCATCACTCCGCCGAGTGCACGCTCCGTGGTCTCCACAGTCGCGGGTAAGTTTAACTACGGTGCCTTAACCTACAGGCACGTTTTCTGAAACATAAACGAATTCTGTAGTACATTTGTTTCATCCCTTTTAGAAGATGACATGCAGGGTGGCAGCGATAACTCCTCTGAGGCACCAATCGCGTCATGTCTGGAAAAACGAAACCTGAAGAACGGATTGTTAAAAGGATGCCTTATCTGACATTTGGATGAAATATTTCAGTTGCATTTATATAAATATTTCCTAATGGTGCCTTATTAGTAATTGTTATATAATCCCATGTTCTATCCTTTTAAGAAAAGCAGCATTAGTGAGTTTAACATGTTCAAGTGTTGAGAAGATGGCCTGGTTTTGTGGTATCATGCCGGTGTGCTTGTTACTACAGTTTTATAAGAAATTAATTTTAATTTATTGTTCATTTATTTATTTATTTATTGTTCAAATCACACTACAGCTAATAAAACAGCTGCTGAAAACTGCGTAGGACTACTGTTTTTTTAATAAATGTGTAGCTAACCAGGTCTAATTACAAAATTGCCCACAAAATTATAATCAGTGATAAATTAATATTTGATTATTTTACAGTGATTAGGAATTGATAAGGGAATCGATAAAGAACGGGACCGATAGGAAGAATCGATGATGGCACCGGCATCAATAATTTCTTAACAATTTCCCTCCGTATACAGTATCTGTAATGGTCATAAACATGGATTAAGCAGGAATCAGAAGCATGGCTGAGTTATAAACCGGACCTGCACTGATCGTCTTTACACCGAGACCATCACTTCATGGCGAAAAGTGCGTCAAGGCTAAAAAAAAAAAAAAAAACAGGAAAAAACGACAGCCGATTAAACTGGATTAAACTGGAATTCGGATACAAGGATATTCCTGGAAAAGGAATTAGACTAATTAGGGATCCTGTGCATCAGGAGGTGATGGGTCGAGACTCGACTCGTTTAATGCTGTGAAATTCTACAGAGAGCAATTTAAGTGTTGAACAGTTTGTGGTAAACAATAATAAGACAGACAACGAGAGCCAATGCGCTGTTATTCAGGTATTTGTACAGTATCTGGTTACGTTATCCTAAAGCATTCATGCAGGCAAGTTAACCAACCTGGAAAACCAAAAAGGTGGATAATTTAACTTTCAGTTTATCTTTTTCATTTAACTGCCCATCGTCTCGATCTCTATATCGAAACGCTGAAATATTTCTTCTTAGCATTTTATTTCTCCAGGTATTTTTGGCTAGATTTCGCTTTTGCTAAAATGTGTCTGGTTTAAACAAATGCGTAATAAATTAGATAACTGTGTCATTTAAGGGTTTTTGTAAGCAGTTGAGACTGAGAATGATTCACATGTTGAATACGGTGAAAACATAAGAAATGAACGATTTATTCAAAATCAATTCATAATTTAGACATGTAATTGTTGAAAGAAATCCGGAGATATAAGTGGAAGAAATCGTCTTGTGCCAGGTTGTGTCACTGTAGGAAAATAATCAACTTCAGAGTTTTTTCGGTAACTCGGCTTCATCACATGCAGGATGATGATTATTTTCCTGTTACAGCACCACACACAGTGGTTTATTACTTAGCCAGTTATTACCAAGGTTACTTGAGTCTTCCTTCCAATTCAGACCAAAAAAAAATCAACCAAACAGACACACAAACACACACACACCAACAACGTTCATCTCCCATCATGGGATTTTTACAGCTCAATCAGACAGGCATTCAGATTCCTCTTTTCACTATTGACCACTGTCGTGCTTCCAGCTGGGAAAGCGCCAGACTCCGGGAAGCTTCGGAATTAACTCGGAACGCACTTTCATCAAGCAGGTGGCAGCTCGTGGGGAGCCAGAAAAACAAAAAAACAAAAAAAAAAAACCCAGAGATGAGATGGTGAATATCTCTGCCAGCCTCTCAGCAACTCTTTCTCAAGAGCTAATCAGTGGGTTGATTTTAGGGTTTTTTTTTTCCCTCTTAACATTCAAAAGTATTTGTTGATACGGAGCCGAACACCAGTCCCACTCTGAACCCAGATCTGTCACGTGGCAAAATTACAGGCAGACTGAGAAGCTTTTTCTTTTTTAATTCTTCCGGCTTATATATATCGAGTGGCACGGATTTCATTTGCATCGTGATTTACAGCATTCCTCTGATTCTCCGCAGATCCGTAACAGATAACAGGAGTGAAAAGTACAGCCAGGTCCTGATATAAACCTGGTGTGAGGTTCAGGAAAACATGACGAATGACTGCCGTGGGATTCCTTAAAACATGCAGCATAGAACTAAATACCTCTATTTAAATCTAAATGCAGATCATACCAAAGGTTTAAATGCCAATACCTGAAGAATTCCATGAAAGAAAATCCGTATCCGTGCTGTTCCGCGATTCCTGCACACACGACGTTTGCCGACGCACCAATCAGAGTCCCGTTACCTGCAAATAAATGTTTACATTCATTAATTAACAATTAATGATAATTATTTTATACCACAGTGCTGTTGAGTCGATCCTGAGTGAAAACAGGAATTAGGTTTTTTTTTTTTTTTTAATAATTAGGATTTTAGTGTTCAACATCGCAACTTCTCACCCCTGAATGAAGTTAAGAAAAAAAACAACATACATAAAAAATAATAACAATAATGAAAAATGGATCAAGTAAAAGAATTACATGTGAAAATGAGTCGTGCTGAAAAAAGTTTTTTAAAAATAATTGAATAACGTGAATGAATCAATTGTGAAAATGAATCCTTTAAAAGAGACCAATGTGAAAGTAAATGAATCATGTGAAAGAATCAAATGTGAAAGTAAATGAATCGTATTAAAAACTTACGCGAAAATGGTGAATCATGTGAATTAATGAAATTATGAAAATAATGACTCATGAAAGAATAACACGTGAAAATAATGAATCGTGAAAGAATCAAAGAATTGTGTCAAAGAACAGAATTGTGAATCACATGAAATTCAAATGTGAAAATAAACAAATTACATGAAAGAATCGTCATAAAGTCATGAGAGAAAATGTTCACGTCAAAAATTCACCATGGAAAGAAAGAAAGAAAGAAAGAAAGAAAGAAAGAAAGAAAGAAAGAAAGGCATTTATGTTATAGCAGCTATAAACAATCATTCCCTCACCAGCCTAAAGAAAAGCCTTTTGGTTTAAAATTAAAACACAGTTTGTAACATGTATCATGACATCCAGAAGATGTCAAGAAGCTGAAAGTTAAAGCTTTGTCTCTTACACTGGAGACTCCTTCCATATAAGTTAAATTAATGTCTCCTTACTTTAAGAAAACTTCATCATGTCATGGATTACACACACGTTTAAGTGAACGAGCTGTTATTAGAGACGCCAGTGATCCAATACCCAGAACCGCTATCGGGCCAACACCAGCAAAAAATTTTACAAATGGTGGATTGAACATCGGAGAAAACAGAAAACAACTCCATCCTGCTACGAATTAAACCGCTTGTAATTATATTTTTGTTATATATTTTATTATTTGTTTTATATGTTTTATTTATTGTAAACTTTATTATACTTTACTAGATTTAAGTCAGCCCTGCATTCTTTATTCAGCTAGATAGCTAGATAGCTAGATAGATAGGTAGGTAGGTAGGTAGGTAGGTAGATAGATAGATAGATAGATAGATAGATAGATAGATAGATAGATAGAT
>JAOVYU010102917.1:0-15856 GCA_025674565.1 Synodontis membranacea
GACAGATAAATCAATAGATGCACACATCAAATTATGTATAAGTACATGAGACTGTGTGTCAAACAACGCTAAATTTATTTATAAGGACAGCGATTAAAAATGTCACGGGTCAGAAAAATATGGAACATTGTTAATGTCAATTTCATTAATATAGGCCTTGCTACTTGTCTGATCCACTGATCAGGTCCTCTGATCTGACCTGCCATGGTCCGCCTCCCTGCCCTTATTTTCTTATCCCAGTTCTCATCGTGCGAATAAAAAGTTCCATGAAATTAGTTGTTTTTATTTGCAATGAGGGTGAAATAACTTCTGCAGTATGGAGGTTAAGCCTTAAGCTAGGTTTTTCTTGCTGTGCAAACATGGTGCAATGTTGCAAGCAGCAGGTCGGTAATTAAAGCAATATAAGGTTGGATTTTGTCATTTACACACAACTCAATAACTGAAAAACAGTTGAGATGGGAAAAAAAATTACTTTCATGTCCTGAAAACACACTTTGGTAAAAGTTTATTCAAAACGCTGCCAGGTCGTTCTAAATTTTCATGGAAGACCATGTCTGCCTAGAATCACACACTGCTTGGCCTTGTGTAACAAAATAAAAGTGGGTGATCGTTTTTGCCCCGTGTTACGTTGTTCCCCACGCTCCCCTACGAGTGAATCATATCTAGATGAACACCTGTACTAATGAAGTAGAATATTTTATAGTAGTATATATATATTGTAACTGTGGGCGGGGTGATGACCATCATCCCCTGCTCCCCGTTTGTGTGAGAGTCTATGGCGGGGGGGCATGGTTCCAGGTTCACCCTCCTGGCCCAAGGGTGTTAGTTATTTTGCTATTTTGTGTGTTTTAGCTAAGCTCATTGAAGCTTCTTATGGAAGCTCATATGCTCACTCCGTTCCGTGATGTGTTCTTGTGTACCTATGCTGTGTGGCTAATAAAGAGCAACCCTAGCCATTTGCATTGGGGGACAAAAAGAATTCTGTTGTCTGATCTCCGTTGTGTTCGGCGTGACGAAGAATGCTACATTGGTGTCAGAATCGTGGGATTTGTAGGCGGACAAGATGGAGGTCATGGCATCACTGGACGAGCTCATCCCCGAGATGGAAGCAGCCTTTCCAGTCAGGGAAAAACGGCAGAGGAAGAGCCACTACCTACCACAGGAGGCCAGCGTGAAACGACCGATCAAGATCAGATAGGCAGGCTCTAGATCAGCGCCAGAGCCTGTCTGCAACTGTGTGCTTGTACAGCCGAGAGACTTTGGTAAGGGAGCGCGTGTGTGGGTGTTTTCTCCCGGGAGAAAGGGGCTTTCCCCGGGGCTGGCGTCACAGTCGGTGGGGCCTTGTGTCGTTGTGGGGAAACCCTCTGATGTGGTTTATCGGGTGCAGATGGCAGGCCGAACACACGTGGTGCTCCATCGGGACCTGCTCGCACCCTACTAACCATGGACTTAGGCGCCCTCAACGCCAGCGCCGACTTCCCCCTCGTTTAGAGACTGTTAAAAGGTTAAAAGGTTGAAAAAGTTTAAAATTGTGTTGTTGTTGTGTCTGGGGACAGCCACTGGCTAAAGGGGGGTCAGTGTAACGGTGGGTGGGGTGATGGCTAGGACCATCATCCCCTGCTCCCCGTTTGTGTGAGAGTCTTTGCCGGGGGGGCGTGGTTCTGGGTTCACTCTCCTGGCCCAAGGGGGTTAGTTTAACAGCCTCGGCCTATTTTGTGTGTTGTAGCTCGTTGAAGGTTCTTATGGAAGCTCATATGCTCACTCCGTTCAGTGATGTGTTCTTGTGTACTTACGTGGCTAATAAAGAGCAACCCTAGCCATTTGCATTGGGGGACAGAAAGAACTCTCTTGTCTGATCTCCGTTGTGTTCGGCGTGACGAAGAACGCTACATTGGTGTCAGAATCGTGGGATTTGGAGATGGACAAGATGGAGGCCATAGCCTCACTGGACGAGCTCACCCGCGAGATGGAAGCAGCCTTTCCGGTCGGGGAAAAACTGCGGAGGAAGAGCCACTACCTACCAGAGGGGACCAGCGCGAAACGACCGATCGAGCAGCGGAGGTGCAGAGACCCGCTGATGGCCGCGCTGCTGGATCTGAAGGTGGCGAATGAACCCGCACCCCGCATAGATTCCCGGTGGAGTGAGCTGAAGCTTCCGGCGTACCGGGGAGATGGACCACCTGACGCATTCATCGCGCAGATGCGCCTCGCAGCTCTCGCTTCGGGCTGGAAGCTGTTCGAGTAGCGCTGTCCCTGTTCGAGTAGCGCTGTCCCTGGAGGGAGAGGCGCTTCACGTGCTGGAGGACCTTCTTCCGTGTGAACAGCAGAGCTGGGAAGAGATCCAGAGAGCGCTCCACTGCCGTTTCGGGGCCGGCGAGCAGAGAGAGAGTACGGTGGGTCGGCGTTGAGAGGAATGGCGAGAGCCCCTATCGTGCGCTGGGCATCCCGCAGCGATCAGTAGGGGATTGTGATTGAGACTTCGCCACGAGCAGCGGCGGTGGACGAGCTACGGAGATTCCACGTCAGCGCAGATTGGCGGGACGTGATATCTGCTTCAGATGTGGTGAGCAGGGACATTTCGCACGAGATTGCACCGCTCTCAAGCCAAAGGACTTCTTACCCCAGCAGCCTTTAAATTTGCATTTGGGTCGTTTGGAAAATCGTGCGGGACTTTACGTGAATTGTGTGCTTGATTTCATTCATTGCAAGGCTCTGATCGACACGAGCTCAACGATATCCATTGTTCGGAGCGGATTATTGGATCATACGGAACGCTTTTCTGGGGCGCCGGACGGAACTCTGTGCGTTACCACCGTCACCAGCGATTGGGAGGAAATGCGAGTGAAACGGATGGTGCAAGTGACTATTGGTAAGCAGACATACTGGCATGAATTCTTTGTCGGGGAAATTCAGGACAATTGTTTTCTTGGGCTGGACATTCTCGAACACTGGGGAGCGGTCGTAGATTTAACTTCGGGAACTTTGTGCGGACTTTGGCGTGATTGAGCTTATGGGCTCAGGGCAGCTGACGCTTTTCGGCTCGGGTAAAGGACATTTCTCCTCCAGCTGGTGGGAAGCGGCGAGATCCAGCAATGGACAGAGTGAGCGCCGTGAGCGATTTGCCAGAGCATAGCAGCACGGGCTTGAGCGTTGGACAAAAAGGAAAACTTAGAGCGTCTTTGAGTGATTTTGTGAACATTTCCTCGGTGAGTGAAAGCGATTGCACGCACACAGACTTGGTACAGCATCCCATTAACACTGGGAGCGAGCCACCTATCTGGCTGCGATGGAGGCGCCGTCCATTAGCGAGACGAGCAGCCGAGAAACTTGTCGCTGATCCGCCTGTTCGTCAGCCGTCTAGATCAGCGCCAGAGCCTGTCTGCAATCATGTGATCGTACAGCCGAGAGACTTCAGTAAGGGAGAGCGTGTGTGGGAGTTTTCTCTCGGGAGGAAGGGATTTTCCCCGGGGCTGGTGTCACAGTGGGTGGGGCCTTGTGTCGTTGTGGGGAAACCCTCTGACGTGGTTTACCGGGTACGGATGGTGGGCCGAGCACGCGTGGTGCTCCATCGGGACCGGCTTGCACCCTACCAGCCATGGACTTAGGCGCACTCAACGCCAGCATCAACTGCCACCAAGGTCCAGAGACTGTTAAAAAGGTTCAAATTGTTGTTGTGTTGAGTGACTGGGGACAGCCACTAGCTAAAGGAGGGGCAGTGTAACAGTGGGCAGGGTGATGGCTAGGACCATCATCCCCTGCTCCCCAATTGTGTGAGAGTCTATGCCAGGGGGGCGTGGTTCTGTGTTCACCCTTTAGCTCCAAAGGGATTTCTACCGATCCAGCCAAGATCTCTGCGGTAAAGAATTGGCTCGAACCGGTGAGTGTGTCACAGTTACGGACTTTTCTCGGCCTAGCCTCTTACTACCGCCATTTCGTAAAAGACTTTGCCACAATTGCAAGCTCGTTGCACGAAATAACGGAAAAGAACTGACCGTTTCACTGGGATATTGTACATGCGCGTGCTTTTGCCCAGTTATGGGTAGCTTTAGTTACATGTCCCATTCTCGATTATCCGGATGCGTCCCACACATTTATTCTGGACACGGATGCAAGCAACAAAGACCGCGTTATCGCGCTTTGTCTGGACCAGAGAGGAATTACTGCGTCACGCAGCGCAAACTGCTAGCAGACTTTCTTGGACAGACTTTCTTGCTGTGGACCGATCACACTTCACTGGTGTGGCTGCTTAGATTTAAAGAGCCCGAAGGACAGTTAGCGCGTTGGCTCGAGCAATTGGCCATGCGGCTCGGGCGAACTTTTACAACTGGTGGTACCGAGGGCTTTGCGGACATGTGTACTGGGTTTGGTGCATGGACATTCAGGGTTGGGACACTTTGGGGTAAATAAGACTCAATAAGAGGCATTTGTGCACTCGTTTCTATTGGCTGGGCTGCCATACCGATAGCGAACTCTTTGTTCACTGATGCGACCTTTGCACGGCAAAGAAGGGCCCTACCCAGCTCTCGCGTGCACTGTTGCAGGACTTTCGGGTGGGGGCACCTATGGAGCGTATTGGCGTGGAGATTCTCAGACCGTTTCCTGTTTCCGATTGTGGTAACCGTTATGTGTTAGTGGCTATGGACTATTTCACGAAATGGCCAGAAGCTTTTGCGGTGCCTGACCAGAGCGCTTCCACCATGGCTAGAGTGCTGGTGGATGAAGTTTTCAGCCGATTCGGCGCTCCGGAAGAGTTACACAGTGATCAGGGGTGTAATTTCGAGGCGGGGGTGTTTGCGGCAGTATGCGAGCGCCTGGGGGTGAAAAAGACCCGCACCACACCCCTCCATCCTCAAAGCGACAGTGTCGTGGAACGCTTTAATCGGACTCTCACTACACAACTCGCGGTGCTTACTAGCGATCGGTAAAAGGACTGGGACGAACATTTACCTCTCTTGCTCTGGGCATACCGTACAGCGGTGCAGGAGTCTACACAGTTAGCACCAGCCGCTTTAAGGTCGCGAGCTGCGCACTCCCATGGACCTTGTGTTCGGATCACCTGCCCAACCGGATTTACCCACGAAACCTGGTATGGAATATTTCTTTTCTCTAAAAGACAGATTGTTCCATGTTCACGGACTAGCGCGTGAGAACTTGGCGGACGCCGGCATTAAGCACCGCCGCGTGTACGACGCCCACAGCCGTGGGGCTGGGACTTTGTCGCGGGGGAGCTTGTGTGTGTGTATTCCCCCAGGAAGAAGAGGGGGCTTTCGCCGAAACTCATGTCCCACTGGGTGGGCCCCTGTACAGTACTCGCTCAGCTATCGAGTGGTCGTGCTGGTCCGGGGACAGTCACAGCTCGGGTGGGGGCAATGTGACGTAGGCGGGTGGTAGCTGACGACCATCATGCCCTGCGGTACTTTACTATGGGGTTCTATGTGTTTGGGGGCGGGGTTATGTGTTCACCCTGTTGGGGAAGTTTTGTTAGTTTAGCAGCCTCGGCCAAGTTTCAATGTGTTCATCATGCTCTTAGCTTAATTGCTAACTCCTATGCTTATGCTCCATCTCAGCTCATAGCTGATTTGGATGTGTGGGTCTCAGGGTGAAAGAGTTTGTTGCCTGGATGAGAGGAGTCCCTAAGAATTCTGCATGCTCAGTGTAGGCATCTTTTCTTGTAGACATCCTCAGTGGCAGGAAGTGGAGTCCCTGTGATGCGTTGGCCGGGTTTCACCACCTGCTGCAGTGCCTTGCGGTCAGCAACAGAGCAATTCCCATACCAGGCTGTGACACAGTTGGTCAGGATGTTCTCTATAGCACAGCGGAAGAAGTTGCCCAGTATGTCAGCAGACAGTTGGTTCTTCTTCAGTGTCCTCAAAAAGAATAGGCGCTGATGGGCCTTCTTAACCAGGCTGAAGATGTTGGTTATCCAGGACAGGTTCTCTGAGATGTGTGTCCCCAGGAATTTGAAGCTGGAAACCCGTTCAACAGCCATGCCATTGATGTGGATGGGGTAGTGGGTGTCTCCCTTCTCCTTCCTGAAGTCCACAATGAGCTCCTTGGTTTTGCTGGTATTCAGGAGCAGGTTATTGTCAGCGCACCATGCAGCTAGGTGATTTACCTCTTCCCTGTAATCAGACTCATCGTTGTCACTGATGAGACCGATCACCGTGGTGTCATCTGCAAACTTGATGATAGAGTTGGATCCATACATAGGCCTGCAGTCATGGGTGAAAAGGGAGTAGAGGAACGGGCTCAGCACACAGCCCTGTGGAACGCCAGTGTTGAGTGTAATGGTGGTAGAGCAGTTATGGCCTGACCTAACATGCTAGGGTCTGTTGATCAGGAAGTCCATGATCCAGTTACAGATGGAATTGTTGATACCAAGATCCACAAGTTTAGTGATCAATTTGGAAGGGATGACTGTACTGAATGCTGAGCTGAAGTCAACAAACAGGATTCTTGCATAAGTGTTCTTATTGTCCACAGCAATATAAAGACTGTTAATCATCTGCATCAGCATTTGTGGAAAGTAGCTTCTACTGTAGGTCGATGATGGGCTAGCGAGTGTCCCAACAATTAAAGAAGTGTCTGATCTGATAGTTGAAGTACATCAGCTGTGTAACAAAGGAGGCTTACGGCTCCACAAATTCAACTCAAATGAGAGTGAAGTTCTTCATTGTGTGGATCCATCTGAAAGAGCAACAAGGGCAGTGTACCTTGATTTTAATTTCGATTCAGCTTCAGTATAACATGTGCTGGGCATTTAGTGGCTATTTGGAAGTGACAGTTTTAGCTTTGACATAAATTTATAAGACAAGCCTGACAAATGCCATGGTATTTTATCAGTCATAGCTTCCTTGTATGACCTATTAGAGTTTGTGGCTCCATTTGTTTTGAGTGGAAAGTGCATTCTACAAGAATTGTGTCATAGATGCATTGGATGGGATGATGAGCTTTCTGAAGACTTGCGTCCAAGGTGGGAAGAATGGAAGGCAGGTCTTCACAGCTTGAGAAGGGTCTTTCATATAGGGATGTTACCACTCACAAGACTTTGGCAATATTGTGAGAGTAGAATTGCACCATTTTGCAGACACTAGTAGTATAGGATATGGTGCATGCTCTTATCTTAGATACAAAAATGATAAAAAGGATAAAATCCACTGCAGTCTGGTTATGGCTAAGACTAGAGTCACTCCATGAAGAATCATGAGCATTCCTCGTTTTGAACTTTCAGCTGCTGTGACCGCAGCTAGACTGAGTGTTCTGCTGAAATTAGAGCTCAACGTGAAGATTGATAAAGAAGTCTTCTGGACAGATTTGCAAGTCACTTTAGCATACATTAATAGTGAAGCACATAGATTTCATGTGTTTGTTGCAAATTGTGTCCAGCTGATAAGAGAGGACACTGATCCAAGTCAGTGGCATTATGTTGATACCTTGGATAATCCAGCTGATCATGCCTCTAGAGGACTTTGTGCATCTTATATCCTATCAACAAACTGGTTATCAGGTCCTGAATTTTTGAGGAAGGAAGAGGTCCATGAGGAACCTAGGCCATTGTCTCATCTGTTGGTTGGTGATGCAGAGGTCAAAGCAGTGAAGGCATTTGCAACAGAAGTGAGCAATTACAGAGATACTCTTGATCATTTGTTGAGGTTCTCATCTTGGACAACACTCCTCAGTGTAGTGGCAAGAATTAAGAGACTGACATCTGAGCAGAAGCGTTCTACTGATCTTGTGACTGTGAAAGATCATAAGAGTGCTGCTAAAGCTGTAATAAAGCTTGTCAAACAGCAGGCATTTAGTCGAGAGACAAAGGCACTTGAAATAAGAGAAAGTCTTCCAGGTTCTAGTCCTCTATTTTGGCTGGATCCCATTCTGAGAGAAGGCCTACACTGCGTAGATGGAAGACTTTCTTCCCAAGCACAGTCCTATTACCCAGGTTATTCTATCCCATTATCATTCTCAATTATGCCACCAAGGTAGAAGTCAAACTGAAATGGATCTTAGAGCAAATGGATTCTGGATTATCGGCTGCAGCAGGTTGGTCGCTAAGTTGATATATAAGTGTGTGCAATGTAGAAATTTGAGGCATCCATTCAAAGAACAGCGTATGGCTGAGCTTCCTAAAGAGTGCATTGAAGCATCCGCTTCATTCACATACTGTGGAATGGATTGCTTTGGACCATTTGTTATTAAAAGGAATCATAGAGAGCACAAGAGGTATGGCCTGATACTCACCTGTCTTTATTCCTGAACTGTCCATATTGAAATGTTAGAAGATCTATCTACAGATGCCTTCATTAATGCCTTACAGTGTTTCATTAGCCTGAGAGGAGCCGTGTGCCAATTTAATCGTGACCAAGTTAGGAATTTTATTGGAGCCAGGAATGAACTAAGAGAAGCACAGTGTGATAATCAATCTTTGGGAAAGTTTTCGGGAGAGAATCAGTGTGAGCTTATCTTCAAAGTTTAGGAAGACTTGATGATGTTTCCCTCAGAACACTTTTATGAGGCCATAGCTATCAATAATAGCCATCCTTTAACAGTAAATGGGTTAAATGATCCTAACTCTGTTGAGCCTTTAATGCCTAATCATCTAATTCAAATGAAATCAAAGGTTGCCCTTCCGCTTCCTGGAGAATTCATGAGAGAGGATGTGTATAGTACAAAGCACTAGCGCTGTATTCAATTTGATCGAACAGTTCTGGTGTTGATGGAAGAGAAAGTATCTTCTGAACATCTTTACACACCAGAAGTGGCATGTTGCTTGGCGCGATCTTAAGGTGAACAATGTAGTAATTATAAAATAAGACATCCTCCGAAGAAACCAGTGGCAGTTGGGTCGAGTAGTGGAAACTGCTGTTGATAGCGAAGGCTTAGTGCGAGGAGTGAAACTACAAGTTGGGAAACAGAGTTCTTCAGGAAAGCATTCTCAATTTAAACCTTTAATTACAGAGAGACCAGCTCAAAGGTTAGTGCTGCTGCTTGAAAGTGAATTATGAAGTAGATGATTTCACAAGTATATATACACGCATATCCCATCATATTATCATAATCACATGCTTATTCTGCATAACTTCCTAAAAGTGGCATGACATGATTGGTGGGAGTGTAAAGGACCACTTCGAATATTGTATTTGGAGTTGTTTGTTAATGGAATGAGTATGGATTAGGTTATTGGCAAAATATTTAGATGAATTATTCTAGAATTTTTTCACAAATGTTTTGTATTGTATGTCTTTTAATATGATTTGTGTGTGAATTTGTGACCGGAAATGTGCCAGTAGTAATGAAATTTGTCCCTTCTGTGGTACCGTAGTTTTCTAAGAGGGGAAATGAGCTTTAAATGGTAGCGGGTGGTATGAAGGTGGAAGCGGCTTGGTTACATGATTTTTTTTGTCTGGAGTTTGTGCTTTATCTGCACAAACTGAGCTGATCTGAAGCATGTTTAATGACGGAAGGAAGGATTATGGTAACGTGTACTGTATATTTCTTTGCATTCCTTGGTGAACGTAGCGAGGTATGATATTTGTTAATTAACAAAATTTGTAATTTGAATTAAATATATATGTATGGTATTGCTGTGTGATGTGATCGGGTAATTTAATCTTTGTCACCTTTAATATTTATTTGCATAAAGAGAACTTTTTTATTCTTGGAAACGTGATTGTGAATGTGATGTTTGTCCATGGTGTGTTGAAATTTAAGGAAAGTTTATATATTTATTGCATAAATTAACACTTGAATTACAGTATAGCCAGACATTTATGACAGATGCAGTTTTAACTGTTTAATGCAATTACTGCATTTATACTAAAATTACAATTTATACTAAAAATAAATAATAATAAAGCTTGTCACATTATGTTTTGTAAGTGAAGCATGGCTGTTAAGCTTGGTAAATGACTCAAAGTGGGTATCACTGTGGCCTCACAACAAGAAAGTCCCAGGGTAAAAGCCTTTGTGCTCCTGCCTGCGTGGGTTTCCTCCAGGTACTCAAGGTTCCTCCCACAGTAAAAAAGACATGGATTAGGTTGATAGGCTACTTTAAATTGCCCATAGGTGTGAATAGTTGTTTATCTCAGATTGGCAACCTGCCCAGGGTGTACACCATCTTGTGCCAGTAGCCAGCTGAGATTGGCTCCAGTTTCCCTGCAATCTATAAGCAGTATAGAAAATGAGTAAGTGAATAGATTTATTTAATTCATTGAGTTAAATAATGTGACCTGACTGAATTCGATGTGAAATCACTGAATCGATCTTACTACATTTATTAATTATTTAACATTAAACCATTTTATATAATTAGTATTTTTTAAATGCTGCTGTTATCTGAACATATTTTTTTGTGATTTTACTTGATTTCTATACAGGTAAGTAGGTTTCACTTAATAAAATATGCTACTAAAATCTACTCAAAATTATTGCTGTAATATTTTACCAATTTTTTTAAGTAGATACCACATATAACTTTTTACAGTGTAAAGAGAACAATTTGAACACACATCACAACAACCTTTAAAGAAAAAAACATGTATCTGAATGGCAACATCCTGTAGCTTATGTTTACATTTATACAGCAACTTAATTGAAGCCTACATAGCTCACTGAAAGCATGAAGAAATATCTTATGTTATATATATATATATTTTTTTTTCTTACTTACCAGTGGTGATAACAGTTTTAGCACGGTTTACAGTGGCCAATGTATTTAATATATGAAAAATCTTTAACCATCCAACCTGATGTTTATATTTTGTCTTGTACAAGCAGGGGAGCTACATATTATCAGCCGTTCATGCATGACAGTCTACCAATAACTAGCTGTTATATTTAGCATTGATTTACAATCAGCCCATAATTTTGCTGATAACCTGGTCAAATTAATCCCTAAGCATATCAAATTTATTCGGTTCCTGGTGATGCCGTAGCCATCACAGTCAGGCGCTCAAACAGCCGCAGGGCTTAGTGTGGTCTTAGTGTCGGTCCGAATTCAGGATAAACAGAGGAGGGTTGAGTCAGGACGGGCATCCGGCATAAAACCTGTGCCAAATCAAACATGCGGACAAGGATCCACTGATGTATTTTGGATGCCTAACTTCTCAGACCGGCCAGCTGAGCTTCATGTGGACTTTCTGCCTGACCCGTCTCCTGCTGCTGACTTTAAAGCCCGAGATCCATGTTAATGTAGGAAATGTCTGAGCATGAGGTTAGTGTAGGAAATCATCCAGAACACTGTTCATTCAAACTTTTATTACTACATGATTGTCTATGAGTGATCAATTACAGTACATCATACCTCGTCTCAGGTTTTATAGGACATTTTGCTGAATGGGAGAGCAGATCATAGAACTGCACACAAGCTCCAAAATGCTTCTTACAATAAACCTCATTCAGTGTAAATACACTTTATGGCCAAAAGTTTGTAGACTCCTGAACTTCACACCCATATGTGGACTTTTCACAAACTGTTGTCACAAAGTTAGAAGGACACAATTGTATAGGATGTCTTTATATGCTGTAGAATTAAGATTTCCCTTCACTGGAACGAGGAGGCCCAATCCTGTTCCAGCATGGCAATGCCCCTTCTTCAAAAATATGTCCATGAACACATGGTTTGCCAAAGTTAGAGTGGAAGGACTCAGATGGCCTACACAAAACCCTGACCTCAACTCCACTGAACACCTTTGGGGTGAACTGATATCCAATGCGTCTAAATGTTCAAATGCCTACAGCCATGCTCCAAAATGTAATGACATGCCTTCCCGGAAGAGTAGAGGCTATTATAAAAACATCAGGGGACTACATCTGCAATGGGATGTTTAAAAAGCACATGTGATTATGATGTGTGATGTTTGGGTGTCCAAAAAACTTTTGTCCATAAAGTAAATAATTTGTCACTTTCCAGGTGAACACAGAGTGCTTTCCACAGACATCAATCCCCAAGATAGAACAGAATAAAGTGGAGAAGGATGGGAACTATGTGAACATCATCATGCAGCTTGAGAGTGTGTGTCTTTTTATTTTATGGCTTAACTTAGCTTTAACTGGAGAAAGAAATAGTGAGGCAACAATGCTAGTAACTGCGCCACTGTACAGTCCAGGTTATATCAAATCACATCACATCACATCACATCACCCACATCATCATCACCTCATCCACATCATCACATCATCCACATCATCCCATCATCACATCATCCACATCACATCATCACATCACATCATCACATCATCACCATCACATCATAATCACACCATCATCACATCATCACACCATCACATCATCAGATCACATCATCACATCATCCATATCACATCATATCATCACATCATCACATCATCATCATCACAGCATCACATCATCATCATCACCACACCATCACATCATCATCACATCACATTATCCACATCACATCACCACATCACATCATCTCATCATCACATCACATCATCATCATCACACCATCATCACATCATCATCACATCATCATCATCATATCATTATCATCACATCACATCATCATCACATCATCATCATCATCACATCATCATCATCACATCATCATCATCACATCATCATGATCATATCATCATCATATAAAATGTTATTTGAATTATAATTAAAAACTTCTCACATTTGAGATTTCCTGATCTCAAATGTGCACGATCACATATCACAGCACTGTTCAATTCTTGAATCTGATTCATGATTTCTTGAGTAGACTAGAAGGTGTTGATTTATTCATTGTAACAAATGTGCCTAGAATCAATGTTTGTGAATGGTTGAAATAATTGTTTCATTGAAATTACCCAGTGTAAACCAGTTTCATGTGTTTTCTGTGACAGTAGCCCTGAAACTAGCATCTATTTTGGTTATGTACTATGGTAAAAACTTTCTGGAGCAAGTCGCAAAATTTGTATTTGAGAAAATCCATGTTGATATGAATCCATGTCGCCACACTGCCGCTGATTATTGTAACAAAACAGCACACCCCTTTGGAGAATAATTTCTTACCAACCTGTAATTGTTTTGGTGTATTGCAAGTACGTAGTGACATATTTTAAGTCATCATCTTGCTATTTCTTTTTTAGGTCTGTTCCTTAAACCTCTGTGGCACTGTTTAAAATTTTATAGACGCTCTACACCACCATCACACCACAAATATGTGACGTATGCCTGTGCATAATCAAATCATTTAGGGTATTTACAGTATTTCTGTTTCAGGTTTATACTTAGACAGTGTTATGAGCTTAGCTCACAGCTTATTTCAAAACCTCATCACATAAATGACGAAAAATTACAAGAGAAAAACTGTTTCATTTAATAAATCAATTTAACGAACATTTAATAAACACATGCCTGTGTACTATATAATACAAAAACCTGAAATACTCTGTCGATTTCCATGCACTTCAATCAAAAATAAAATGAGGTTCTGCGTCAGGATGTTTTCACAGGTATATTTCCATCTCTTCTCTAAGATCAGCAGACTAGAAAAGAAAACACAAACACAAATGCTTAGCATTACACTAAACATAAACTCAAATCCATCACCTCACAAACAGGTCTCTTCATTTTTGTTTTAGGACTTTCCCTTATATCCAGAGTCACAATCACACTTTATCTGCTGCTGTCTAGTTACAGAGATGTTCTCTTCTTAATCTCCTCCAAAACAGTTTCACATTTTTACAATTTATTCAAATATAATGCAGTCTGGTAAGCCAAGTGCTGATGGTTATTTCATAATTTCTACAAATTTCTAGTTATTTTTCAGTAGTGCTGTTCATGTTAAAACAGGTGCAAGAACAGAAATGAGACTGAGGGGTGTCAATTAATGAATAATAATATGTTAACAATTGTGGCTACAGAGTTTGGGCGCTACAGTGGCGCAGTGGTTAGAGAAGGTTCTGGGTTTGAGCCTGATGTGTGCAGAGTTTGCATTTTCTTCCCCATGTCTGTATGGGTTTCCTCCAGGCAATCCAGTTTCCACCCAATGACAGGTTACCTGGCTATTCTAAATTGCTCATAGGTGTGAATGTGTGTCAGGGTGCACCCCACCTCTCACTCAAAGTCAATTGGGATTGGCTCCAGCTTCAGACTAGAGCTGGATTCAGACTTTTAGACCAGCAGCATCAATTACACTGTGAGCACAGATACACACTCAGGGTTGTCAATCATCTAGACTGACCTGCAGTTCTTTTATCACTTCTAATGCAATCCCCAGGTCCACACTTATGTCATTGTCCCTGGAATCTGGAGCATTGCCTGCATTCCCGTTTGGATCCTGATCAGTGGGATGAAGGTTGCCGACTGAGTGGTCCTGAGGAATGAGTGGGAAAATCCATATTAATATTATTTACACACCAAGCTTTTACTTTACACATACTGTGTCGTGTACCATCAAATCTTAATGTGGCAACACAGACTAAAATAATGGCACTGAACAGTATAAAAACATTTTTTAAAAAAAGTTACCGTAGGGTTATAGCCATGATGAGCTGAGGAAGCAGCTGGCTGTTGAGAGTACGGCACATTTGAATCCAAGCTCTGATACACTGGAAAAAAAAACACACAGAGGGTTAACAATTGATTCATTGGTTGGTAGCACAGTAACAACTCATCATTAATAAATTATCATAGTTGTTTGATAATTTGAAATAATGGATTTGCGCGCGCAAAAGACGCGATATGTGAATCGCCCCTTAAGCTTCTATTAAATGATCAGTATCAACAGCACATCCATAAATCACCAGAATGTGATCTTTAACAAAAACCAAACATATTGTCAAGTACCAGAGGTCACTAATCATTCAAATTTAAAAATGAGTTTCTGATATTATAGGTTAGGTAAATTTTTATTTCTTCTACGTATATATTGAGGCTCCATCCTGAATTGCAATTACATACATGCAATTAAACTACACAAGTCAAGATAATGCACCACACTGCTGTATTTACTAAAGTAGCATGCAAATAAGATGCTTATAGTAATTTAGGCTGAGCTACAATTATAATAAAAGGGACAATATTTATTAAAGTGTCTTTACCTGGTGTGTTAAATTCATACAGTGGGTGATGAGGCATGGCACCATGTGCAGATGGGGAGTCCATCGGGAAGTCTTGGAACACAGGGACCGGCACAGCTTTGTTACTTCCTAAAGTAACTGGAGAAGGATCACTGTGGCCCATTGCAAATGCCTGGGAGGTACTGGGTGTTTCGTCCAATGCATTTCCCTGCTGAGGGGCATTAGAGTGAAGGTAAGGAGTTCTCTGTTGTTCAACCACGTCTGAACCTGAACAGATAGAGAAAAATTAAATACTAATAAATTAAAACTTCCGACGATGACTGATGACACAAAGTTAGCTAGCTAGCACTGTACTAGCTAAATGATTTTTCTCATTTGAGTTGTCTATTTTCTATTTTTTAATACACGTTCCTATATATATGGCCAATCTTTTTACAAGGCTAGTGGTTTTCCCTAACAGGTCCTATAAAGCCCTGGGCAAAAATCTTTCAAGAACGTAAAGTATTTTCATACAGGTTCAGAATTTGTGGGCTAGGGTTGAAGTGGGTTTCCTCCAGGTGCCAGATTTAAAAACATGACAAAGTAGAATAGCTGCATTAAATTGCCACTAGGCGTGAATGAGTGTGTGAATATGTGTGCACATGGTGCATATGAACTGTTGTCCTGTTCAGAATGAATATGAAGAGTTCTTTTCCAAAACGGCATAAATCCATTACGATAGTTTTCAGGAAAATCACATTTTTTACCTTGACCCACACATTTTGTTAATATTTAATTTATCCTGTTAAAATGGTTTGTTGGCTCAGTCTGAACATGTTGAACAATG
>JAOVYU010103090.1:0-15820 GCA_025674565.1 Synodontis membranacea
GGTTTGGGAATAGCTGTGTACAGGACCGGAAAGCCCTCCAGAGAGTGATCCGGGCAGCTGAACGATGCTGCAGGTCAGCTCCCCCTCCATGCAGGACATTTACATCAGGAGATGTAAGACCAGGGCAAGCAGGATTATCAAGGACTTGTCTCACCCCAACAACGGACTGTTCAAACCTCTGCATTCAGGCAGAAGGTTCCGGGCAATTATGGCCAAGACGGAGAGAATAAGGAGGAGTTTCTTGGAGGAGGAGAACTTTTGGTTAATTGCACAAAGTACTACATTTCACTGCGTGTTGTACCTGTATAACTATGCGACATGTGACAAATAAAGAATCTTGAAAAATCTTGAAAATGTTGATCTTGAAAAAAAGACTGACTTCAATAACACTGATTATTTATTACTGATTATAATATATGCCTCAATAATATATGCTTCAAATAAAATCTTTCTGCTAAATGTAACATGGGTAGGCAAAAGATTTGTTTTTCTTTGCCTTAATACCTACTAAATGTTAATGAGAAAGATTAAGAATGTCACTTGTGTACGGTTTGTCAGAAAACAGAACAACTGGACAAATAATGGTCAGAGTAAAATAATCTGTAGAAAGATAGAAATTGTACAGTTTACTCACACACAAATATACAAATGCATATACATAACATATAAATATATATCTCCAGTCTCTACAGGACTCTCTCGAATGTGTTCTTCGGGTGAATATATTAAGGTTCTGTCCATATAGGCAATGAATAATGTATCCAATATATTTCTCAGGAAGAGGACACTGTCCAGGGAAAATAGTCAGAGTGACCTGACATAGTACTAAAAGCCCTTTTCCATTTATTCCCTTCTTGAATCTGGCTCCAATATACTGTAGGCACTTTGGAAGTTCAATTATTTGAAGGTGGCAACTCATTTCAACTGTTCAAGGGCAGAGGGAACAAGTGGAAATTGATAATATTTATCGTGACCTGATTGAGGCCATGACAGTCATTATACGGCTAAAGAATCCTACTGAATTGGGTTATGTGGAAGATCCAATATAGTCTTATTTGAAAGGACTCACTGTTTACTCTTTCCATGGCCTTGTTCTCAGTAGGGAACAAAGGATATATGTGTGACCTGGGAGTTAAATAACAACACCCCCCCCCCCCCCCCCCCCCAAAAAAAAAAGAAAAAAAAAAAGTCAGGTCTGTGCCAGGAAACACACAAACGTAATTGAATTCCTCCTGTTCTGCCAAGAAGAGTGGTCAAATTCTGTTAGAAGCATGTTGAAGGCTACCAAAGCAACTGGTCAAGCTGAAAGTTGCCAAGGAATGTTTAACAAAATATTAGGTGTGGTGTATATATGGTATTTTTGACCCTTTATGTATAATTTTGACCCTCTGTTGATTTCAGAAAGCCCCAAAACAAATTAAAACCAATTTTTTGTTTTTTTATTCCTAATATTAAAGATATATGTTTTACAACCACTCTTCCCCAGGAAAAAAAACAACAACAAACACTTCAATAAATAATTGAAAGCACAATATTGCTATGACATTCGTCATCATGATGACTGTATGTAAACTTCTGACCACGAATATAGATAAGCTGCACAAGTTAATTATTTATTGAATGGAAGATTCAATAAAATGGAGGATTAAAACTATAACAGATTGATGAAACAAACTTCGTGTCTTTGATGGATAATGATATTTGTCACACTTAACAGATGAGATTAGGGTTAGGGTTACTCTAGGGTACAAGATGCTATACAGTCAGAAGTCAGTAAATGTTGGAGCTCTTGAGTCAGGTTGCCTTACATGACATGAATTTGGCTTTGGTGCTCTTCAACAAAAGTAACAGTGTGTTACAGTAACCATCTACATTCATTCTTGGGGGCGAAGTCTTCCATCACGATTTGCACATGTAAACCAAACTGGAGGACTAGACAATACTCATGATCAATAGATGTGATACAGGTTGGGTGTTCAGCAAAAATATATAGACAGGAGAAAGCAAATGGCCAAAGAACTTAACAAAAATACTTTATTGGTCAAAACAACAGCTCAGTAACATCAGATTTGAACGCTAGAAAATAATTTGCAAAGTACATGTGAGCAATCCATTGTACAGTATATAAGTGGGTAATGATTGAAACCAGGTGTGTTTAGGATTAGAAGTCCAAGAAGAATGTGACGGATCACATGACTGCAAAGATCATGGCTAATGTATTTTGGTGATAGATTTGAACTAGTTTTTACCAGGACAAAAGCACTCTCAGCTCTTTATTTATCAAACTGTAAATTAACTGACCATAATCTGACCTGCTTTTGTGACTATAGATGCCTTTATACAATAAGTGGTCCTGCAGTTGCCTCTGTGCTCATGATTAAAGCAGATCGCTGCGTGTTAATTTACTTAGCTCCTCAGCAGTGTCGCTGATTCTCATCGCCTCATTTGAACAAGCAAGTGATTCATGCATCTCATGCTACTGCGTACAGGTTTTTTTTTTTTACTCTGACAAGCATCAGATGAGATACTGACCTTTCTGTTATAGTTCTTTAGGCACTAAACAACACCAGTATCTTCTACAGCAGCACGAAAACAATACGTGAAAGGAAATTGAATCTGCTATCAAGATTCAGGTGCATGTAGCAAAGCAGTTTGCCATCACGCGTTTGTGCAGCACTATACTGCGTGATATTGAAAATCTGAGGTTTCCCATCACGAAAGTACATTTTCATGGTGATTTAAAGTTCCGTCAGTGGTGATAATGCATGGTAAACAATCAAACGTACTGTAGGTGAAGGTGGCAAATTTTTTTCCATCTTTTCTACAATGAGTTATTCTGACTTTTGAATAAACAAGCAACCTTTTCGAAACAGACAAGCGGGCGAGTCGTAAATAATTTAAAAGCGCCAATAAAAACTTGCGCTGCAAAAAAACAAATGAAATACAAAACAATACAGCATGTAAATAGGACCTAGAAGTGCCATCAGGAAATACCATCAGGAAATCACAAATTCCCTACTTTCAGCAGTTGCATTTTACATTTTGAGGATGCTACTTTAATAGACCAGGGTCTAAGAGAGAAGTTAGTATGAGGATGAAAACACACAAGTCATGAGATCGTGTTTTACTTATTTAAAAAAAAAAAAAGGCATACTCGTGACCATTAGCTCAGTTCGTGACGTATGTAAGTACTGTATGTGGGTAATTTGTCTAATTAATAACTAATCAATGTAGTGTTTTGCGCTTTGTGACATCTAGATTTAGGAGATATAGAAGTTCATGTTTGCTGATATTTAAAAAAATGCCTACCATATTATGTTGAAAGCTACATGTTGCAATAATATTAATTTAATTCAACTGATGCGAATAAGCTAAAAATCAGGGTGTGGACTTGGTTTTGTAGTCCATATGAATGAGGTAAAAAATGGAATTTCAGGTTATGAAAGCAGCTTGTCCATAACCTGAAATAGCAGCATATATATATATATATATATATATATACACACATACATATTCCCCAGTCCTAGCTACCTACTACACATAATTCATTCTTTCCAACCATCGCTGCAAATATACGCTTATTCAGTATTCATATAATCCAGCTCTGCCTATTTTTCTATGTATTGATTTCAGGTTAAAATGCCAAAGCCTTAACTGAATGGGATAATTCCTCCATCGGTTTTGCCCTTTAAATGTGTTTAATGCATTGTTTCGTTGTACGTCACCTTACAGTATATGGCATTTGAGTTCCATTAAAAATAATAATAAAAAAAAATGCGCGAACGAAAGTCCTGGAACATGTTTGCCTTCGTGACCATTGTCTCCATCAGGAAAAGAACTCTGACCTTATCAACGCTAATAAGCAGATGATGAGCACCATTTACAGAGTAAACATTTGTTCCGATCAATTCAACATTCACGGCGCATTTGCAGCTCCAGTGGTGTGGAGTTTATTGATTTACTTATTTACGTACTTATTTACTAACTTACTTACTTATTTATTTATTTACCTTGCCTCCCAAAAACAACATTATCATTTATTGCCAGGGTCAGGGAGAGTACATGATTAAATCTATAATCAATAACAAAAAAAAAAAACACATGCTGAAATAAAACCAGAAAGCAGCCAGTGCATTCAAAGAGCTGTAGAAAAATACAAGCCTTCAGGAACAGCATGGGGGGGAAACAAGGAGCTAAATAAGGCAGAGTAAACAAGGAACAGGTGCGCCTAGTCAATCACAAATGAGCGTGCATGTTAACGAGAACAGGAAAACCTGACCATATAAGGAAGGTGGAACGCTCATACCTGGTGTGCAGGGTGTGCATATTAACATTCATACTTTATTGTTCAGAGCATACAGACTGTATAAAAATATATTTGCCTGCATAATGTTTTTGCGAAAGCACAAATTGCCAGTTATTGTAAATTACTTCACACATTTGTAGGGCGCAAAGCTTTTCCGTACAACACTGCAGAGTTGCTTGAAGTTACTGTATATTCATTTTTGTTTGTTGTTGTTGACTCTGTGCATCTGGCTGAAATAGGACCACTTAAGGGTAAATTATTGGCATACACTTCCTTCAGTGTTCATCCATCTTTTTCAAAAGAATTTGCAGTATTTTTTGTAGCTGAAAGGTTTTTTGATTCCTCTGTAACCATTCATTCACAACCTCAATAATGCTAACCATACACTAGAAAACATCTAAAGACAATGTGTCAATAGTTTTTAGTCATAGACTATAGGCTATAGACAGAGTTTTACCCACTGTACCCACTTTTTTTTTTTTTTTGCATGGTGCTGGAGAGAGCTCACCTACTGTATTGGATGTTGTCAACAATGTTCACATCACTATTTGCATTAGACAGAACGTCAAGAAGAGAAAAAGACTGACTTAAGACCTTTATCCTGATCACCTTACACTAAACGATCAAAATGACGGGAGCTCATCATTACACTAGCAAAACTCTCATGATTTCAGTCTGACATTGGAAATTTGTCTGACATCCCAGCCACAAGGGGGTGCACACTCTGGTGTATGCCTTCGTGCCGGTTCCAAGCCCGGATAAATGGGGAGGGTTGCGTCAGGAAGGGCATCCGGCGTAAAAACTCTGCCAAATCGGACGTGCGGACAAAAAGATCCGCTGTGGTGACCCCTAGTTGGGAATAGCCCAAATGGGAAGGAGGAGGATTGGAAATTTGTCAGACAGTGAAATCGCTGGGCAAGTCTTTTGTTCTGTGGATGGGATTAGATATGATTCTTAAAATATCAATCTGGTGTAATGAAATAACTCGACAAGAACGGAATATAATAAATCCATAATGATTTTAATGTTGTCAGGCCAGTAAAAATATGATTGGTTAGTTTTCCTTTTATAGAATAACCCACTAGATGGCACCAAACACAATAATCCTCTCAGTAAATGCAACAACCGAACAGAAATAAAATTAAACACATCTATAATGCAGAATCTACATTGTATCAAGTATTACCCTTCAGAACAAGTGGAGTATTTCCATTTGATTGTTTCCTCCAATTCTCTACCAGTTCAGAAGAAAGCTCTGGCAGTCCTCCAATCACTGATTGCAGCGGTGCCATTTTCCACTGATGAAGTGCCGATGTTCATGGTGAGCTAAGTGTTTAAATAAACTAACCCAATAGTTTGGGTTTAAATTTTTCTTGAAATGTGCAGAAATCAGGGGCAACACGAACAAAACTGAAATCCAGATCCAGAACAGAAAGCATCAAATATCTTTGCAAATAATCATGTGCAAGGTTCGCATGGCCAAAAAAAGCTCAGTTGTGACACAAGATTCCAGTTGATGCTCTCAGAAAGGACTTCTTTCACACAACCCTTACAAACAACCCTACGTATACTGTAGATATAAGTAATAATTACAGTGAAAGTTCGTTGCATGAAAGATCATTGTCATGGAAGTAGATACTACCACTGGTGTTTTATTATGGACACTGGTGCTTTAAGAAATCTTGAAAAGACATCCAATATATAAGGCAAAAACTCAGAAACATGAAACAGGCAATGATCAGGCGATCAGCAAGCAACATACAAAAGGCAAGGCAAGGCAAGACTTAAAAATAGAGATCCAGTAAAGGGATCAAAACTGTAAATGACAAGTTAGCAATGTACAAAGTCTTGGTATCAACAGGAATGTAAATACTAAGCATATGCTTCACAATGAAGGTGTGAACTGTGAGTCTTTATATACTGTGAGTATGGCTGTGATTGTAATTGAGTCACGGTGTGTCAGTAATCAGGGGAACGTGAATGTGAGAGAGTCTGTAAAGGTAAGTCTTGTAGAACTTGGTGGCTTTTTAGGCAATACTGGTATTCTGGGAGTTGTGGCTTTATACCAGTTCTGGCAATGACATTACAATAAGTAGTTTCAATTTTTTTTTTTTTTGTGAAAAATGTTTATCTTTTTTTTTATATAAACATATTTGCCCATTTTTTTGAGGTGTAATAATTCTGGAGTGGATTGTAATATTGGCCTGTGGAGCTGTTTTCATTATTGTCTGTATCATGAGGACAGGCCATAAATTTTCAGCGACAGTCTTTATTGATTTCAGATAGAAGATACAGAGGTGGAATAATTGATTTGGGTATGAGAGGTAAAGCATTTCGAGTTCTTTGAGCTCTCATTTTCATCGACCTTCTGACAGTTATGGTCAACTCTGTTGGTCAGCAATAAATCATACCCCTGCTGAAGAACAGCTTAGATAAGAATAATACATGCATAATGTATGTTGGTGGCAAAGAAACAACCAGCAATACCATATTAGTTGCACTAGCCCAGTATTTAATATCTGATCCAGTGTGAAGTTCATAAAAATTCTAATTCAATTAACTAATTAAGGGTTCATCAGTGGGACATAGGGTCCAATTATGTGCTTTAAATAATTGTCATCAAGATGCTAAATCCACATTTCTAGGTGAACCAAAGGTAGAATAGATACCCTGAGGATACCACCCTATCGATGAGCAAAAGACAGAAAAGGTGCTCTTTTTTTCTTAAATAAAGTGTATGCATAAGCATTCTGTGGCTAATTTTTTAATAAAAAATGTGAAATTGTAGATGATGGTATATTCCTACATTTCTTCATTTAACCACTTCAGCTGTTGTTTTCCCCTGCCTTTTAGGATTAAATAATTAAAGCCAAATAGGCATACTTCATGGTTACAATTAGCTTTTTTTTTTTGTTTATTTAATTATATCTAATGCATTTCTTCTCAAATGCAAATGATACTTTTTCCTCATAAAATATTTCCTTAATAATTCATGCTCTTCCTGACTTTGTAAGGCTCTGAGAGGTTTGGGAAACATGCTTTATCCATACTGTACATCCACCAATTATCTATAACGCTTATCTATTAAGAGTCCCGGGGAAGCTGGAGCCAATCCGAACTGACTTTGTCAAAAGGCAAGCTATACCCTGGGCTGTTTGCCAATATATTGCCAGCCTAACACAGAGATAAACAGCCATTTGCACTCACATTCACACCTATGGGCAATTTTGTGTAGCCAGGTGACCTAATGCATGTTTTTGGATTGTAGGAGGAAACCGACACAGGCAAGGGGCGACAGTGCCAACCAATGCACCACCATGCCGCACTCACATGCAGTATATTCGATACAATTTATCTAATTCCATCAGGTGACTTGACAAATTAACAGTAATGCATCCAATTACATTACTTTGCTTTGTTTGAAGTTATCCGTTCCTGTCAGTGCAGCAGCGATCCAGCCTACTTGGTTAAATTAAGTATCAGAAGGACTTTCAATCATTAATATAACAATGGAGCCCTAATGAGAGAGAGGGCAGAGGGAAAAAATGGAGCCCTCATTATTAGACGTATGACCACCAAATGAGTGAGTAACTGGCTTGGAGTTATTTGGTCATGACTGCAGTACCGCTATGCACATTTTGCGATGTGACTTTTAAAGCTTTCTTTTTTCTCTCTCTCTCTCTCTATCTCAGGCAGCAGTGCCAAAAGAGTGCAGTGGGTGAAAATGTCATTATTTGTGTCTCTGTGAATGACTTGTTGCTTAGTAGCCATGCTTGTTTTCTGCTTTGCTTCTGTGAGGTCTCAAAACAAGAACCTAGCATACAGCACAAGCACATGAAGGTTTTAATAAAAGGACATAAAAGAAATACTGCGCTGAGAAAACATGCATAAGGTAACTCAGGGTAAGACAGAAAGCAGGATTCAATAAACATGAAACAAGAAACAAGAATGATCAAGAACGTAAACTGGAAATGAATTCATTAAACAGTAATAAGTCACAGGCTTCTTAATTGAAATGAATAGAGAAAGCAAATCCAAAACAATAATAATGGCACATGGAAAACTGAGAACATGCAGTGTATTCATTGTACTGGGAACTGAAATGCATTCTTAGAGTGATATCGTTTGGTCATGTTAATGATTAAATGTATGCACGTGCAAATACTTTGTTTGGAAAGGCACCATGAGTAGGGTTCAAATGTAATGCTTGTACAGGGTTCCATTCTGACACCATTGTTTTAATGTCTGTATGTACAGTTTCGCTTTACTGTTACTGCTTGTTCCAATTTAGGTCACTAATTAAGTTCTCGTCTTTGTTCCGAATTGGGGCTCATTTGTGGAGCTTTATGGTGTTACAAATACCTGCAGATACTGCATGCCTCGGTGGATAAAACAGATGAGTCAGCCTTACGGATACAGTATGTCCGATACAGACCCCCAGGGGAAAGTCAGTTCATCGACTTTTCTTAGAGTGCTTGGTCAATATTTCATCAAAGTGAAAAGTGAAAATGGGCTTTTGTTTCCAAGAATGTACAAAGTGAGAAAGTATGGATCAGGCCTCCCAGAGGCCAGAGAATCCAATCTAAGTGGTGATATCTAAAATAAGTTCGGATTTCAGATTCATTCTTTTCTCTTTTGATCCACAGGAAACCTTTATGAAACTCCCCAAGAGTACTTTTATGAGTTGCAGCTGGTCACTATTTGTCCTGGACCTATGTGCCATGTTATTTCCCTTAAAAAGGTCTCACAGACCAATTTCAGCGATCAGCTATGAAATGTTTAAGTATCCTACTGAGGGTGTGTGAGGCAAGATACAATCTGAAGCAGAAAATATGATTAATATTGCAGGTGGAATCCAATGCATTAGAGATGTGACAGATTGAGATATATCAATTGCCTACCTATTTGCCCTGAATTAAGGCCATATCCATAAGAAGTCACTCATCAGGAGTCCCTGTTCTGTGAGCAAATGTCTCTGTGATCTGTCTGATACTAAGGGTTTTTCCAATGTCGTCATAGTCAGTTTCCATCTGCTAGCTCCCTATCATACAACAGCTACATATGCTTCCTCTGAGACACATTAAGCCACCCATCACATCATTTTCTAAAAGCTCCTCATCTAAATGTTGGAGGGCAATTGAATGCACTTGGAGGATTGTGCTTACTGCCCAGTACTATTAATTGCCACTATAAGTTGGCTAGTGTTGCTCTGATCAGAGATGAATGGCTGATCAGGCCCATTGGGCATGTGACCAAGAGCCCTAACAACAAGAGGGCTATTGATGAGCATAGATTTGAAGTGAATGATTAGGCCATTATGCTGTCACAGTGTTATTGAGTCTGAATTTGTAACCAATCACATGTCAAACAGCTCCTAACTCTTTGGAGCTCTAAGCAGATGAAAAATGAAAAGAAAGTGATAACTGTATACCTACATAAAGTGTGTTAATTAAAAGGAAACGTTAAATGGAAATAAAAAAGCCAGATAACATTCATTTCCCCTAATGGGTGAGATAAAATATTCTAGCGTTTTCTCACGCCGTAGCACAGTGGAGACAGGACAAGTGTGCTCTTTTAGCAACCCAATGCAAATGGCTGGGCCAATAGCTTTATTCGCCAACACAACAGCATGGGAAAACACATACACATACATCCAAAAAGGCCCGAACCTGGCCTATACTGGCTTAACTAAGCCAGGAGGGTGAACCCAGAACCCCGCCCCGCTGGCACAGACTCCCACATAAACACAACGCAAGCGGTGATGGTTGCTAGCCATCACCCCACCCCCATTACACTACCCCCCCTTTAGCAGGTGGCTGTCCCCAGACACAACAATAGCAGTAACTTTAACCCTTTAACCTTTTAACAGTCCCGGAAATGAGGGGGAAGTCGGCGCTGGTGTCAAGATCGCCTGAGTCCCTTATTGGGGGAGGAAGGAGCACGCACGCAGTCCCGGGGCTCCTCTCGCTCCCCAGAGCTCAACAGTTCCTTGGCGTGTGGCTGGTAGGGTGCGAGCCGGTCCCGGTTAGCACCACCACTCGCATCCGCCCAGCCAACCGCACGCGGTAGACCACGTCAGACAGCCGGCCCAACACAATACACGGTCCCACCCAGTGGGACATCAACTTTGGCTCAAGTCCTTTCTTACAGCCAGGAGAGAAAACCCAAATGCGCTCCCCAACCCCAAAGTCCCTTCCGTGGCAATAAGCGTTGTAAGCGCACCGCTGTTTAACCCTGGCATCCACGAGTGCCTGCCGGGCAAGCTCGTGAACCCGGCACAGTCTCTCTCTCAATGCGGTGAAATATTCCATTCCTGGCTTGGACGGTAATTCCTGTTCAGGAGGCGGCCCGAAAACTAAATCCACTAGCGTCCATAGTGTGGACGATCGCCGTGTACGATCGTGTACAATCGCCGCGTAGTCTGGATGTTGGTTCACTTCCACCCAGCCCAGCAGCTTCCGCAGGATCAGATCGCTCTGCTGCTCTCCGATGAGTTGTTCATTGTTCATCTGCAGCACCAGTGAACTGACAGACGGCGCAGTTCTCTGCGTCGCTGTCACCCAGCTGCAGGCAGACTCTGGTTCTGACATAGGCGGCTGGAGAACAGGAAGATTGGCGGAGACACGTTTCTCAGCCCGCTGGCAGTAGTGGCAATGTTGTTCAACGCACGGCCGTCGCGACAGCGCGTCAGCGTTGGAGTGCAAACGACCTGCCCTGTGCTGTACAGTGAAACAATAATCCTGGAGTTGCTTGAGCCACCGCGCCAGCTGTCCCTCTGGTTCTTTAAAGTTCAGTAGCCATGTCAAAGAAGCATGATCGGTCCTGATCAAAAACGGCTGTCCATATGAGTACGGCCGGAAATGTCTTAGCGCCAACACCACGGCTAACAGTTCTCGTCGCATCATGCAATAGTTCCGCTCTGGAGCTGACAATGCATGGCTGAAATAGGTGATAACTCGCTCACCTTGATCATTGCTCTGCGACAACACGGCGCCCACCCCAACGTTGCTGGCGTCTGCATCCAGGATGAAAGAGCACTTTGAATCTGGGTATTCCAGCACAGGGGTGGAGACTAAAGCAGCCCTTATCTGTGCGAAAGCGCATGCAGCCTTAGTGTCCCACACAAAAGTCTGGTTCTTTTTAGTGAAGTCATGCAACGGGCTAGCGATCGTAGCAAAGTCCTTCAAAAACCGCCAATAATATGAGGTTAACCCCAGAAAACTTCTAAGTTGTTGAACACTCACCGGCGTTGGCCAGTCCCGCACTGCCGTCACCTTAGCTGGATCCGTAGCGACTCCCTCTGCGCTGATCACATGACGCAGAAACGTAGTCTCACGGCGAAGCAAATGACATTTTCTCGGGTGAAGCTGCAAGTTCGCTTTATGTATCGCCGTGAATACTTCCCTCAGATTAGCGAGCGTGCCGTCAAAGTCTTTCCCATGCATGAGCAATAATATCCAATAATCAAATAATCCAGGTACACAACACAGCGAGAGCACAGAATGTCCACAAGCACTTTCTCCATGAGCCTCTCGAATGTCGCCGGAGCGTTACACAGTCCGAACGGCATCCGGCACAATTGCCACAGTCCCTGGCCGATATAAAAGGCCGTCTTTGCCCGTGCTTCCGGGGCTAACTCTACTTGCCAGTAACCGCTACATAAGTCCAATGAACTGAACCAGCGCAAACCCGCCACGTAGTCCAATGCATCATCAATCTGCAGAAGTGGATAAGAGTCTTTCTGAGTCACATCATCAACACAAAAACATCAAGTGCCGTCCTTTTTCTTCACTAACACCACCTTTTTCTTCACTAACACCACCGGCGATGACCATGGGCTGTCCGCCGGCTCAATCACCCCAGCGTTGCACATTTCCTGCAACTTTTCTTCTGCGGCTGCTCACTTCGCCAGTGGAAGACGTCTCGGCCGTAAACAAATAGGCGGTTCATTTCCAGTGTCTATGTGGTGCTGCACCAAGTCCGTGTGCATGCAATCACTCTCACTCACCGCAAAAATGTCTGTGAACTTGCCCAAATGTTCGTCCCAGTCTCACTGACAATTGCTGGTGAGCATGGCAAGCTGGGTGGCGAGCGTGCGGTTAAAATGTTCCACAAGTCCATCACTTTGCGGATGCAACGGAGTAGTGCACGTCTTATGGACGCCGAGGCACTCACACACAGCGGCGAAGACTTCCGCCTCGAAGTTCTGCCCCTGGTCGCTATGGAGCTCCTCTGGCGTACCGAAATAGTCCATAGCAACGAGAATGTAATGGTTCCCATGGTCCGAAAGTGGAAAAGAGAGAGTGGAAAAGAAGAGTCCCAAGTTTCCCTTTTTGTTCCGCACTTAAACCCACGCTGCTGCGCTCCAGCAGCTCACTTACAGCGCTCGCTCTGTCTGCGGCCGGGTCTCGTTGCTCGCCCCCGGCCGTAAGAGAAACGTCCTTAGCCTGAGCCAAAAAAGTGTCCGTACTCATCGGCTGCCTCGGGGCAGTAAGTTCAATCACACCAAAGTTCACACACAATGTTCCCAACGATAAATCCACAACCGCTCTCCAGCGCTCGAGAATGTCCAGACCGAGAACACAACTGTCCTGAATTTCCCCAACAAAGAATTTGTGCCAGTACGTTTGCTCACCGACAGTCACCTGAACCATCCGCTCTCATTTTCACCCGCTTGCCAGTCACGGTAGTAATGCACGGAAGTCTTGTCCGGCACCCCAGAAAAGCACTCCGTACGATCCAATAATCCGCAATGTACCAGCGAAATTGTTGATCTGGTGTCAACCCAAGCACGACAATGGGTGGAGTCCAATAAGCAATCTACGTACAGTCCTGAACGACTTCCCAAACAGCCCAACCGAAAATTAATTCCACAGTCAGGGTAAAACTACTTGCGGAGGAAAATGGCTTCCCCGCGACACCTCCCCGCCCTAGTTTAAATGCTGCTGGGGTACGAAGTGCAGTAGTGTGCTCACCGCTGCCGTCGCCCTCAGCGATGACTCGGTCACGCACCCCTACCGATCACCACGGAACGCCCAGCGCGTGATTGGTCCTCTCGCCGTCCTCCTTGCCTTTGATGCTGTGATCACGACCCCGTACCGATTGCTGCGGGATGCCTGGCGCGTGATCGGTCCTTTTGCCGTTCTCCTTAACGCCAACACACCGCACTCTTTTTTTGGCCGTGTTGTTCACCCAGGATCGACTTGGTCCGCTCTGCCTCTCGCAGTGCTGCCGCCAGTTGCATGTGCTCGCGGAGCCGCCAAGGTTGCAGTCCCAGGAGAAAAGCTCACTGTACCTCCGTTGCGAACTCTGGATAACCGCGCCGTGAAAGACACTTTAAGTCCGCTGCGAAAGCTCCAAACACGCTGGCCCCCTCTGCTAGGTAGTGGCTCTTCCTCCACAGCTTTTCCACAACCAGAGTGGTTGCTTCCATCTCGCTGGCAAGCTTGTTGATTACCTCATTCAGTGATGCTATGGCCTCCATCTTGTCCATCTCCAAATCCTACGATTTTGACACCAATGTAGCGTTTTCTCACGCCGTAACACAGTGGAGACAGGACAAGCGTGCTCTTTTTGCAACCCAATGCAAAAATGGCTGGGCCAATAGCTTTATTCGCCAACACAACAACATGGGAAAACACATACACACACAGCCAAAAAGGCCCGAACCTGGCCGAGGCCACTATACTGGCTTAACTAAGCCAGGAGGGTGAACCCAGAACCCCACCCCCCTGGCATAGACTTCCACGTAAACACAACACAAAGGGTGATGGTCGTTAGCCATCACCCTGCTCCTGTTACAATATGAACTGAAATGAGACTCAACATGTCATGACTGGTGTGGCACGGTGGTGTAATGGATTCTGGTGGTACTGGGTTTGAACCTACTGGTTGACTCTGCTTTCCAACCGCAATCCAAAGACATGCAGATTAGGTCAATTGGCCATAGGTGTGAATGTAAGTGTGAATGGTTGTTCGACTCTGTGTTGACCCTGCCATAGCTTGGCAACTTGTCCAGAGTGTACAGCTGGGATTGGCTACAGCTTCTCTGCAACCCTTAACAGATAAGGCTATAGATTATGGGTGGATGGATGGATAATACATGGTTCCCAAACCTGTCAGAAGCCTACAGTCAGGAAAAGCATGAATTACTGAGGAAATATTTTCTGAGGAACAAGTACTGTAAAGTACAAAGTTCAGATGATATGAATATGTATAAGATCATTTCTATCGGTTGGCAAAATGGGGTAAGGGGGCTGCCAAGGCTCCTTTTCAGTTTTAACTAATCCGTCCATGCCTCTGATGGAAAGAGGACTGATGAATGCCATCATCCTAGATCATCATTCAGTCATCATGCAGCCTATACTACAAGATTTGCCCAAACCAAAACACCACACACAGATTATACACGTTAATCAGATGTCTGACCAAGGATCCTGACCCTCTGAAACTACACTCTTGCAGAATGTCATGGTTAAATGTGTGTCAAAACAACCATGGTGAATGACAACCAGAAACAGCTTGCGCTGCTAATTGTTTATGCATTTTGCCTCAAAAGTGGGAGCAGCAAGACTTGCATATTCTGCAGCATGAGCTAGATGTGAGTCAGTATTAAAATTGAGTATTATCTGCACGACTTAGGGCTGCATGATTGCTCATTGGGCTCTCATGTGTTTATCACTCATATTCCAACACACTACAGGATGGTGAATCATTCTGTACTGTACAGAATTACAGTATTACAATTTGTAATCAAGGTAGATTTTAGAACCCCACACCACAGTATAAACTGGGTAGATCATATTTAGATAAGATACAAATCTAGATGCCTTTTGGAATAGTCAGGAGACACAAAATGAGCCCCATTATCCTCTAGTATAGCGTTTCCTGTGAGGAAATAAATTGCCCAGCTTCATTTGCTCTGGAGAGTTCCTTCACAATAAAGACTCAGATCTGCACAGAGCACTCGAGAATGAAATTTCCTGAGCACTTTCCCTGTGTATTGGTCTAGGTGTGTGTGCATTCACTGTATATGACTATCTGTGTCTCTTTTGCTGTGTAGTTAGCTATTATGATTGAGAATTTGACAACTTCAATCTGATAACAGTGTTAAGCTCTCCCACTTTTTGAAGGAAAAGTTCTGTATGAATAAAATTCATTTGAAATTCATTTTTGACATCAACATTAGCTTATTATCGTAAACTGGATTATTTTTCATTTTTGTGGAACCAAGAGCAATAGCAAAACTGATGGTTATAGGAAAAATAAATGAAATGTGGGCTGATTTCTTTCTAGCCTAGAATGTAAACTCATGTCAGCTATTAGTGAGAGTCAAGTAATTACAGCAATTACACTAGGTGGAGCACCCTCAAGATTTCATATATAATTACAGTATATATGTAGGCTACCAGTCAAAACTTTGGAAACACCTTCTCATTCAATGGTTTTCTTTATTTGTATTATTTTCTTGTAGATTGTGGATTAATACTGAAGACATCAAAATGATGAAGGAAC
>JAOVYU010103131.1:5608-15807 GCA_025674565.1 Synodontis membranacea
AGTGTTTTGTGTGAATAGTCTTTTATAAAGGGCTATACATGTGCAGACGTGTGTGTGTGTGTGTGTGTGTGTGTGTGCGCGCACATGTGAAGCTATAAGAATGGCTCCTTTTGAGGAACCTGCTGCAATAGTAGTGATGATTAAACATGTACATGCATGCCGAACAGCATCTATATGTCAGCAAAAATAAACACCCGTCCCCTGAATATGCACTTTTCTTTTTTCTTTTTTTTTCTTTTCGTAGAACGGACAAAGCACGGCTGAAGATGGAGTCGCCCCAGGGGTCAAGGTAAGACGAGAACACAAATTTTCTTCTATTTTATATGTTCTTAATCCAGCAAAGGTGTAGTGTGCTGGGTTTAGAAATACACGGACAAACACATACACGCACCTTTAAGTGACCTTTTAGTCCAGTGACTGGAACGGATTTGATTACTCTCGTTAGTCGCCTCATTATAGAACAGATTTTTAAGAGAAATTTAAAATGAAGCAAAATCAGCAGTTAACTGCTTTTTAAATGTGTTAATATCCATTAGAGAATTTAGAATTTCTTGAAGGTGCAGTTATCAATCCTAATCCAATCAACTTCTCGCCAAATTCAGCAGATACCTCCTCATGGTCTGCTAGCTGTCTGTTCTGTGCGTGCTCTGAAAAAAATAAAATAAAATCAACTTCTCGTACACAGCCCTGGTTCTGTTAAGAAGAAACAAAGAAAGTGGCTCATTCCCGAACCACACAGCACATTTCCAGCCAATCAGCAACAGAAGGGGGGTATTCCAGCCAATCACAGGGCAGGGGGAAGGGGAGGAGGTAGACAGGATTGTCATTGCTAGTGCCGCTGCCTTGGCAATTCTCATCAATTCATTTGGGAGGCGGAGCTTCTGATGGAGGTGTGTATTTGTTTGGCTGTTGAGTTCAAATATTAATATTTCTCCGGGGTCGATGACTGCTCCTTCGACTCGAAGATTTATATATGGAACCATTTCACAGTACAGATTAAAGATACGATAATGGATTGGAAAATATAATATCCAATCAGATTTCCGGTCCAGCATTTCAGGTCGATATCCATGTGACTCTGATACTCAGGGTTGGGTCTAAATATCTCTAGGGTTGTGGTTGTGCATCCAGCTTGGTGCAGTTGGGTGATGATGATTGAAAGAGTGTTACAATGCATGGTCATTATATAAAATTCCTATCCTTTCTTAAAAAAAAAACCAAAAAAAACCTTTCACTTGCCTGGTCTAACTCTGTGATGAGTGGTTTCTCAGGGCGGCATTTTTCTCAGCCGGTGTTTCTGATTTTTAACAAGGGCAAGACAAGGACTACAAGATATGCTATGAAATGTTGGGATTTTTTTTGGCCCGGGTGTCTAAGATATGCTTTTAAATAGATGTAAATAAAAAAGGTACCTCAATCTGTCACATTCCTTTTAGTGTAGTTGGTTTTGATTTGTATGAGACTTACATGATTGCTATGAGATTTTACATCGGAATGATTACTAAATGAATAAATTCATGCTTCTGTTCCTTTTGCCAAGAGATAAGATTCTAAAAAATCAGGATGATTCAAATAAACCAATTAATTGGAAATAATTAATTGTATTAACTCATTAAAATCATTTTCTTCTGTGTCCATTGCTAAGACTTTTTTTATTGTATTCTTTTTTATATTTCAGTTCATTTCATTTCAAAATGTAAAAAAAATAGAATATTTAGACTTAGATTCCTAATGAGCAAGCCAGGAATGGTGGCAAGAAAAATACTCCCTATAAGGAAATTTATTAAACAAAAAAAGAAGAAAAAAAAAAGCCAGCACAAGTTATTAATTATATATTCAAAAAAAAAATCCCTTGTTGAACCTCTTTCTATTACAGCTCATTATTCATTCATTCATTGGTTAATCCAGTAGAAGTAGAGACACTTTATACATGTGTATAGACTGTAGCACAGTACAGAATGAAACAGTGGACTCTACAGAAAGGTGCCAATACTAATGTCATCCTCAGAAGTGATCAGTGTTGAACTGGTGGTACAGAAAAGCTGTGCAGTCTTGCGTTTTAATAAAGGTGCCTTTAATAGTGAAACTTTAATAGTGTGTTTGCAGAAAGGGTAAAAATAGGTGCCATTTTTGAGTCGCGTGAATATCGAGATTCATTTGAGGCACGTGATTGGACAAACCTTTACGGATGGTTTAAGGCCTCATTTGCATATGTTCTTTCACCCTTGTCCTCTATTTGTATAATTGCAACAACGTTGGTTTGGAGCAGGAGCTCACACAAACGTACACAAGCCATGCTGATCCCGTCCTCTGAGCCATGACATCAGCCATGATGGGGTTTGTTTTGTTTTTTTTCGTATTTTGTTTTCAGTGCAATCAGCCGGCCCATCTAAATGTCCGTTTCGCTCCGGAGTCATGGTTCATCACGTGAGATTCTGTGAGATCCCAAGTCCCTGGAATCACGAGTCTGAAATCATTTATTCTAAACTCCAAGTGTGTGGTCCAGCGTCTTGACCGAATCACCTGGTGTATGAATATTACGATTAAAACATTAGAAATCGGTTAAATCTGTCGTTATGTCTGTGGTCTGACGTTTTTCAAATCGGATAAGATTTGAAAATCCTCTATCGTGCTCCAGGCGCAAGTCAGCCGAGGGCTCAGTGTCACATGGTGCTGTCCTGCCCCAGTTCTTTATGTTAGCATTATTTTCTAATGATGCGCACAAGCAACACTCTAAACAAGAGCAGACTACAGCCGGCAGCCATCTTACATACGCAGACGTTTAGTCAAAAGCACGTATAATGCAGCTTTAAGAGGGCTTCATTATCACTAACCCTCCCCTAGCTCCAGTCCTCTGGGAGTTATAAGGGTTTTTGAGCATGTGTGCGTGTGTGTGTTTGGGTGATTGAAGTGCTGCCTGACCTTTAGAAATGGCCTTTACAGTGTGGGGTGTAAAATCTGCCTGTACCTCTATCTGTCCACCCAACTGCCCCACCCCCTTTACTAGAATCTCTCTTTGGACATTTTAGCTGTGACAGATGAAATGATAAGTGAGTACTTAAATCTCTGAGGACTGGTAATCTGAAATGCCCCTGGAACCAGTCACAAACATTTCATCTCGACTTCATTTCTGTGTTTAAATAAAGTGAAGGAAAAAGAAAGAAAGAAAGAAGGCTAGTTGTTTAAATAAAGCTGCAAGATATTACGCTCTCTTTCCTCTCTTATCTGTGCATCTCACCCAGCCATGACTATGACACATGAGACTGAGATGTCCGCACCCCATCTCTCTCTCTCTCTCTCTCTCTCTCTCTCTCTCTCTATCTCCCTCCCCCATATTGTTCCTCTTTCTCTCCACACTTCTCCTTATTGATACCTCTGCAATAGTGACTGCGCATTTTAGTTTCTTGTTTTCATTCTAGCCGTCCCCGTTTATAAAATTAGCCCTTCACTCAGTTTGACGTAGAGACCTCACATGCACTCATATGTAGATTTAAAAGGTTTCTCAGCTTCCTGTAAACTGTCAGGATTTTCTGTTGTATGAGGACGCGAGTCGTAAATCTGTGAGTGAGACGGGTTATTTCGAGTCTGATTGTGGAGCATGTGTGTGTCTGTGAGAGTGTGAATGAGCGACACCCACAGCAGGTCTGTCAGTGACAGTAACACAAGTTAAAATAAGCCTGGCTGCTAATGAATACATCGTGGATTATCACTAGTCTTTAGAATATGATGAACACACACGCGCACACACACACATATATGTTGTTAGGACATGCAGGAGCTACGTCTCCATTATTAGAACATGCAGGGCCCACGCCTCCACTGTTAGAACATGCAGGGACCACGCCTCCACTGTTAGGACATTCAGGGACCACGCCTCCACTGTTAGGACATTCAGGGACCACGCCTCCACTGTTAGGACATTCAGGGACCACGCCTCCGCTGTTAGGACATTCAGGGACCACGCCTCTGCTGTTAGGACTCGCCATTCAGGGACCACGCCTCCGCTGTTAGGACTCTCAGAGGCCATGTCTCCGCTGTTAGGACTCTCAGAGGCCATGCATCCACTGCTAGGACTCACAGAAGCCACATCTCCACTATTAGGACATGCAGGGGCCATGCCTCCTCTGTTATGACTCGCAGGGGCCACGTCTCCGCTATTAGGGCTCACAGATGCCACGCATCCACTGCTAGGACTCACAGAGGCTACGCCTCCACTGTTAGGACATGCAGGGGCCACGCCTCCACTATTAGAACATGCAGAGGCCATGCCTCCATTATTAGGACATGCAGGGGCCACGTCTCCACTGTTAGGACTCTGCGGCCACACATTGAGTGCTAGGACTTGCAGAGGCCATGTCTCCATTATTAGCACATGCAGGGGCCGCGTCTCCATTTTTAGGACATGCAGGGGCCACGCCTCCACTGTTAGGACATGCAGGGGCCACGCCTCCACTGTTAGGTCTCACAGAGGCCACGCATCCACTGCTAGGACTCACAGATACCACATCTCCATTATTAGGTCATGTAGGGGCCATACCTCCACTGTTAGGACATGCAGGGGCCACATCTCCGCTGTTAGGACTCTCAGGGGCCATGCATCCACTGGTAGGACTCACAGAAGCCACATCTCCACTATTAGGACATGCAGGGGCCATGCCTCCTCTGTTATGACTCGCTGGGGCCACGCCTCCGCTGTTAGGAATCGCAGAGGCCACGTCTCCGCTATTAGGGCTCACAGATGCCACGCATCCACTGCTAGGACTCACAGAGGCCACACCTCCACTGTTAGGACATGCAGGGGCCACACCTCCACTGTTAGGACATGCAGGGGCCACGCCTATACTGTTAGGACATGCAGGGGCCACGCCTCCACTGTTAGGACATGCAGGGGCCACGCCTCCACTATTAGGACATGCAGTGCGCGCCTCCACTGTTAGGACATGCAGGGGCCGCGTCTCCATTTTTAGGACATGCAGGGGCCACGCCTCCACTGTTAGGACATGCAGGGGCCACGCCTCCGCTGTTAGGACTTACAGAGGCCACGCCTCCACTGTTAGGACATGCAGTGCGCGCCTCCACTGTTAGGACATGCAGGGGCCGCGTCTCCATTTTTAGGACATGCAGGGGCCACGCCTCCACTGTTAGGACATGCAGGGACCACGCCTCCGCTGTTAGGACTTACAGAGGCCACGCATCCACTGCTAGGACTCACAGATACCACATCTCCATTATTAGGTCATGTAGGGGCCATGCCTCCACTGTTAGAACATGCAGGGGCCACGTCTCCGTTGTTAGGACATGCAGGGGCCACGCCTCCGCTGTTAGGACTCACAGAGGCCACGCATCCACTGCTAGGACTCACAGATACCACATCTCCATTATTAGGTCATGTAGGGGCCATGCCTCCACTGTTAGGACTCTCAGAGGCGACGCTTCCACTGTTAGGACGCGCAGAGGCTTCGCTTCCACTGTTAGGGCATGCGGAGGCCATGCCTTCATTATTAGGACGTGTAGGGGCCATGCCTCCACTGTTGGGACTCTCAGAGGCCACGGCTGTATTATTAACATGCGCGGAGACCACACCTTCATTATGTTCTGCACAAGTGTTTTGGTTAAATAGAGCATGCTGTACTTTAACCATAAAGCACTTAGCCCCTGGCCTGAGTGGTGTAAAACTACACTGTGTGTCTGTGTGTGCACATGTGAGAGAGAGAAATTGGTCCAAGTTCGTGACAACTAGACACAAATGAGATGCCCACACACACTCCATCACTCCCTATACACTGTGTTCTCTGTCTCTTGCTCTCAATATAGTATTACCACATTAAAGAGAGAAGTCCCTAGTCTGTTTTTAATAATGGAAAGAGCTGCATTTAAAAAGGCAATACTGACAATCAAAGCTAATTCAAGACAAAGAAAAAAAGCTGGAAAAGAGTGAACAGTAATGTAACTGTGTTTTCTGCTGAGGGAAGACACAGAATTCAACAGGTAGTTTGATATGCATGCACAATCCTCTACTTCTGCTAAGCTGCTAAGAACAGTTACAAAAGCTTAACATCATGTATAACAGTGTTACACGCATGACTTTCTTCAGTAGCAGAGGTGTTTCTGTTTAAAGTCCTGAGGAAATCTTCTGATCTGTTCCAGTGTTCCGTTATGAATAAGCCAATTTTCAGTGAGTATCTGCATACAGAGGTCTGTATCTGACTTGAATTTCTGTAAAATATAAAATGTGGGTCTAGTGAAGAGACGCTTACAATACACGGATGTGTGAATGCAGCATCGACACCTCAGTCTTATGGGCAAGAATGTAATTCTCACTTTCCTGCCAGGCAAAAAAAAATTCATTTCAATCTGTGAGTGGGAAATACGAGTTAGAATTTTGGGAGCTTTCTGACAACCCTGATTTTTTTTTTTTAAATATTCGAAAGCGAGGCAACTCCGTCCATTCCTCCACCTATAATCCACCCATACCCTCGTCCATACTTCCATGCATAGCTCCATCCAAACCTCCATCCATAGCTCCACCCATACCTCCTCCTATAATTCCGTCCATACCTGTCCATACCTCTGTCCATAGCTCCATCCATACCTCTTTCTATACTTCTGTCCATACCTCCACCCATACCTCCGTCCTTACTATAACTCCACCCATAACTCCGCCTATAATTCTACTAAATAGCTCCATCCATACCTCCATCGACAGCTCCGTCCATAGCTCCACCCATTTGCTTAGTAAATGAAATGTGACGGGTCTGTACTTTAATAACGAGGTTTTTCCATTCTCCTGAATTCTCCCACATGACGTAATTGTCATTGTTATAATGTCAGCTATAATGCAGATGTTAAGTCTGAAGATGAAAGTGCTAATTCCCACATCCACATACAACTGTTCACGCTCAAAAAATATAACTAGAATAAAGAATCACAACACACACCAAAGACATTTGGTCGAACTTTAAGTTTTAATTCCTGCAACTATTAAAGAACTAAACACTAAACCATTAAATGTTTAGTTTAGTGTTAATTTAGATCAAGTTAATTTTACCAAGTAAATGCAAAATATGATTACATGACTGTAAATAAAGTAAGTCCCCAAAGGTTTCTGTTTTGCGAGGCACAAACGTCTGCTCTTCTCCCAAATGGTGCACAAGACAGGATGCTCGTCATCCGCCGCTGCTTCCTGCACATTGTTTGGTCTCCGGATGTTTATGTAAAGATAGCAAAAAAGGTGAACACGAAAGTGTGTTCATTTGCTCTTTAGAGATACTCTTTTCAATAGTCAAGGCATTCTTGGCGTTAACAAAAAAATGCCGGAGAAAATCTCAAGCCTAATGTTTCTCCAAAGCTCAGACATTCTTACTGTAGAATTTAAGCTTTATCTCCCCCCCCCTTTTTTTAAGTAATTAAAACAATTTAAAATAATTTAAAATAAAATCAGGGAACTCTGATTAAAGGTAATAAAGGTACTTTTTACTTTCAACAAAAGATAAGATAAAATAATAAACAATTTTTTTTAAATCGATCTATTACGTAGAAGCATCGTTAAAAAGTATGACAGTTATAAGATGAGCGGTTTTAGTCATTTTTAAACTTTGACTTTAGAATAATTGTAATATCCTGTATTTTACTGAAGTGCTTTACCACAAATAGGCACTAATGTCTATTTATTTATTTATTTAAATAACTGCCAGAGGTTCGTGAACTTTTTGGAGCAGACAACCTCAAATGGACACGAGGAATTTTCTTCAACACGTTGGTTTCTATTAAAAACCTTCCGCCATCGTCGTGATTTTGTTGATGATCTAGGTCTTAAATCTAAACCTCAGATTACGTCCAAAAGTATTTCTAATCTAGAAATTCAACTGAAGACTAGTACTCAAAATAGAATTTTTTTTAGATTTGAAGGCTAAAGTAGAGGGTTTTGAGATTCAAGCACTAACTGTAACACAAAACTGCATAGAAAAGCTTCAGTTTAGAGCAACGTTTCTAGTATTACTTTATAATAAACACTAGTGGAGATTAAGACTCTTTTTCATGATCCCATTTATAAAGCAGCCCCCGATCCGACACCCAATATGGACGCTTTGCTGGATTAAACATCCTAAGTGCTGCACGAACACCCACACTGTAGTGGTTTTATTTTTCACCACTGAGCCTGAGTGACGACTGAAGAGCTGCACGGTTCCTGCAATCAAGAAATAGATACAAAAAACCCCCATTTCTGTGCAAAACACAGCCGCGAACACCTGCATGGTGCAAGAGCACCTGGACAACACAAGCGTAATTACACTATTGTTGATCTGTCATGTCTAAATTAGGTAACGTTCAGTTATATTGTGCTTAAACAGGGCAGCTGTTGCTCTTTTAAATCCGCACGACGCACAAAATAAAGACAAAGATCTCGGAAACGATGCCTTACAGTGATCTATATGAATTTCTTTCGCAACTGTTCAAATGCTAAGTCTGAAATTTTCATGTTCATAAAAGACACTAACGTTGTGAATGTGTTTCCGTAGTTATCCTTAAATCATGGTGTATATTGGGACAATAATTATCTCGCTTAATATGTCACCATGTCTATATTAACAGCTCATTCACAATCGAGTTGACGGCCAAATTATAAATCTTAGAATTAAAAACGTGTTACTTTTTTAGTCTTCATAATGGAGTGACTGGTGATAACAGAAGTGATAACAGGAACCCGGTTGTCTCACAGATGTTCCACCACACTACATGTAACTATAAATGGATAAAAATGTCTTTCTTTTTTAACAATTATTCGTTGCTGTGGTATAAGAGGAATAAATCACCAGAAGTGCAAGCTGTCTTATTTGGAACCGAGTATTGGTTCCCAACCCTACAGGCAAGTGACCGTTCCGATAGCATTCCTTTCCTTGACAACATCCCTTAAAAAGCATCATGAAAACCCTTTTCTTTTTTTTTTTTTGCTAAGTTTCACCTCCTAGTTTTTCCCGCACATGGTGGAAATGTGATCTCAGCCAAACCGGAATGCCAGATCAGAATCTGAGAATCGCTCAGCTTCATCACAGTAGCCATTAGGAGAACCTCGCTTACAACTGTACACCTGTGATCATTACTAATTCACAGGAATTTTAATGTTGCTTTGTAAGTTGCACATATAAGCAGAAAGCTAATGCAGAAAATGATAACAGTTAATCAGACCATTAGTTGTGCTACGGGATGTTCAATCTTTTAATCCGAAAAAGCTACCTCTTCACCGTTCCAGTCTTCACAGTGACTTCCACGGAGTCAAACTCACCCGATCTAATTCGCACAGAACTCTGTAATGAGCTGCTGAGCCCAGCTTAGTGTCACGCTGCAGAAGAGCCGCTGAATCATATGGCGCAGGTGCGGAGCCGAGGAACACGGCTTTTATTTATAGAAACCTGAAAAGAGGAGGTTTTGTTTCTCTTCTGGCTTTTTATACAGATGATGTTTCAGTCTGTAGACAAAAAAAAAAAACTCGGGCTAAATAACATTTCACACACTTATTTCATTTTGGATTTTCTTCCTTGTTTCGTCTACATTAAATGTTGTCCATGTTCAAGCTAAACAGGGCAGTATTATTCAGTGCAGGTTGTTGGCAAGCATGCGAAGCAATTAACAATTACAACTGTTTTGCAATTTACAATAAAAAAAAAAAACCTAGAAGTTCACTCGGAGTCCTCTGCCACTTTACGGTAAACACCAAGTCCAAATGGAAGCATCATATTTCTACACTGGCTATGTTTTTTCATGACTGGATTTTAATATGGATGGTGTTGGTGTTTCTCGCGATGTTGGCGAAAAGGAAAATTTAATTAAAGAAGTCATCTCGACTTTCTTTCTTGACCCATGCTGCACCCTTCCACCAAGTTTCCTGGAAATCAGTTTGGTAGGGTTTTTTTTTTTTTGGTGCAATCCTGCTTACAGTCAGACAAACAAATCACACGGAAAACATAACGTTCTTGGTGGAACCAAAAATTATTCCATTTTGAACATGGCTTAAAGATACACATCATGGGTGGATATCTACAGTATAACACACCAGTGGAGATGACCTCAACTTCTTGTATTTTGCCCAGACCGCTAAAAATTGATACCTAAGGGCAGAGATGCGAAGTAACGAAGTACAAATACTTTGTTACTGTACTTAAGTAGAATTTTCGGGTATCTGTACTTTACTTCGCTACTTT
>JAOVYU010103139.1:0-11380 GCA_025674565.1 Synodontis membranacea
GTGCTTGGGGGCGGCACCTTGCTCAGGGTACCTCAGTGGTACCTGCTGGCTGTGGGACTCGAACCTGCAATCTTTCGTTTACGGGACCGCGTCCCTAACCATTAGGCCACCATCTGCCCCTATGATGGTGCCCATGATACACAGACCTATATTTCTGCAAAATCAGATTAAAGACACCAGCTTAATAAAATTGAGGATTGTGTAAAGGACATAAGATAGTGGATGCTTACTAACTTCCTTCTACTCTTTTTCTGTTTCACCATGTGCAGAAGTAAAAGACCTTGGTGTGATTATTGACTCCAGTCTCTCATTTGATGCTCATGTGGATAATATTACTAGGACAGGCTTTTTTTCATCTCAATAATAGTGCTAAGATAATGAATGTGATGTCACTGCAGGATGCAGAAATTTAAATTCATGCTTTTATTTCCTCTAGGTTAGATTATTTTAATGCCTTACTGTCTGGATGTTCCAGTAGGTGTGTAAACTCATTTATTCAGGTTTGTTGACGGTGAAGTGGCCGGCTGCTTTACATCCCAGGGCTCCCTCGTGTCTGTGTTACCTTCTGCTTCTCACTTTTAGCTCAGCCGTCATAGTTAGTCTTGTCAGAGTTCCTACTTGCACTCAGCACATGATATACACTGGACTTAACCATTACATGAAAATGAGTATACATAACTACCTGTTTCTCTCTGAGTTACACTAAGATCCTTGATCAGTTAAAAACGTTAGTTTGATACAATGGACTTTAGGTTAAAACTATAATGAATTATTATTTCATTAATTATTATCAATTAATTAATGCTCATACTACAAAGTTACTGGTTACACAGTTTGACTTGCTGATCATATAGCATAATGTTACTTGTTTCAAGTATTTTTATTGAGCATTATGGTAATATTACAATCTTTGTAGTATGATTGCGCATAATGTTATTTGTAACCGCACTATGGGTTCCCTTTTGAGTCTGATTCGTCTCGAGGTTTCTTCAGGAGTTCCTTCACCACCATCGCCTCTGGCTTGTTCATCAGGGATATACAGTAGAACAACCTAAAATTTCCTAAATGTCAAACGTAGTCCTATTTGGAAATTGTCCAAGCAGGAGTAAAAGAGAAGTACTTTGACCATATGTCATGAGTTACATAAATTGAGAGGCACAGTATAAGAGACTTGAATGAGATATTTGAAAAAGAACACTGATCAAAATTAGAGAACACTTTCCTATACGTCCCAGGTATTGGGGTTAATTTGGCAGCTGGTGCTAATCTCCTTAATTATCTGACAATCCCTATTTAACTCATTCAACCCACCGGCAGCAGGCTGTCCAGATGAATGCCACAAGGATGACCCTATCAGCCACAGCAAAAGAAATTGGTTGTTTCAAATCTGTGATTTCTAGAATCCCGCACCTTTACAATGTCACAAACTCATTCAAGTCCCCCAAGAAGGCTGGTCGTCCACAAAAGACAAATGCAAGCGAGGATAATGCGGAGAATGTCAATGGGGAATCATTTCAGCACTACAGTAATTCAGTGCTGTACTGGGTGAGAATCTGTCTCATCTCAGAGTGTCTCGACATTTAACAGCATTTGGATTTACAGCCTACAGTGAGCAAACCTCTCGTAAGCAGGGAGAATCAGAAGGCTAGACTAGCCTTTTCTGAGGAGCATGTTGTGCGGACAGAAGAGAACTGGTCCAAAGTTCTTTATAGTGATGAAAGAATGAACAGGAACAGGAAGTGAAGGACACGTCCTCCTCCACCTTTCAGTCTTTCCCCAGTTTGATGACGAACATAATGTTCCCATGTTCTTGTTCCTATCAGACCCAAATGTTCGTCGTCAAACTGGGGAAAGCCTGAAAGGTGGAGGAGGACGTGTCCTGGGTTGGGGAATGTTTTCTGCAGCAGGAGTTGGGTTTCTTATAATCTACATGGCAGAGTGAATGCAAATGTTTATCAGAACCATCATTGACAACATGTGGTTCCTTCACCCAGCAATTTTCATGCAGTACAATGCCCTCTGTCACACAGCAAAAGTCCTGATCTAAGCCCAACAGAAAACCTCTGGAACATCCTTGGTGACAAAGTTATGGCTAAGAAACCCACTACAGTCACTGAACTGTGGAGGAGACCGCAAGAAGCGTGGACCAACATCACACCAGGGCTGTGTGAGAGACTAGTGATGTCCTGTGGCCGCAGATGTGCTGAAGTCATTCAAAGCTTAGGCCTGTACACTTCCTATTCATTTTTGACTGTTGTAATTTAGTTCTGATCTCGCTTCATGCTACAGTCATTGCTGTTCTCTAATTTTGATCATTGTGTTTTCAGCAAAATAAAGATTATTTCGTTCAGTTTCTTTGGTTATTTTGTATAACACTGTTCTCGAAGCATGGCGTAGCCACAACAGTAATTCCTTCAAATGTTGAGCAATGAAAATGACATTATTTCTGAAAAGAATCGAGTGTTCATAAATTGTCCTCTAATTTTGATCTCCAGTGTAATTTTGTCAAGCTGCTTTATGACGATGTTAAAAAGCTCTACAGAAATAATATTTACCCAAAACACACTTCCTTTATGCACAATGTGGCAAGCTTTTATTACATAGCTGGCTCTTAATACTGCTTAATACTGGCTCTTAATTTTACTCAGTATTTGTGTGTGTGCACGTGTGTGCAGACACACAAGCACATTTATTATGTGAAGCACATTCGCAAGGTGATGCACAGAATAATTACTTTTAGACAGATGAAATGAGGCCAAGCAATTAGCCGACCTTCACTTCCTGTCCTGAATCTCAGAGAAGCCTGAGGAATATTTCGCCCTGTGAGTTTGTAATAAAAGAATTCTCAGAAAGAATAATCATTTCTAAACATTTTTTTTCTTTTATATCCCATTACCATATCTTTATTTATTAATATTTATTAATAATCTATCAGCGGGACATTTTTTAACTTTATCTTAATAGAAAGGTTTATTAGTTTAATGAGAATTTAAGAATAATCTCAGAAGTATTTCACATGAACTATGGATGTTTTATAAAATAAACGGCAAAATAAATGACAACAATATCAAACGGAATGGATACGGCAAATAATACAATAAATAACAACATAAATAATATGCAATACATAAGCCTGAATAAATAAAAATAAATGCCATCGGAAACATTAAATAACTTGATAAATGATAACGTGAATAATAAAATAAAGAAAGAATCTTTTGGAGTTCAGTTTAATAAATCCGACTGAAATGTCAAATCTTACACTGGCATACTTGCACAAAAAAACATCTGTGTGTCGCGCTGAATCCACTTATTTACTCCTCATTAGTGCGTTCCACATCTGTCCTCCACTGTGTGTGTGTGTGTGTGTGTGTGCATGTGTGTGTGTGTGTGTGTTATATCAGAGTTTAGCTTCAGGGAGAGAGAGATAAATTGTTAAATTTAAAAACAAACTGTTGTTTTCAGTGGAGAAACTGGTTTTTGGTGGACACCACTATATAAATAAATGAGTAATAAATATCTATTTTTAAAAGATGACCTACTGTAAAAGGAACTCACATCAGGTCTTCAGGACAAGTTATACACATAAGGAAGTTTGAACGGGTCTCATTATTGCGCCAGTTGATTTTTGACAGACGGAAGGTGTCTTGATGGTCATTGAGTGAAATTCGGTTCTACTGCCGAAGCATATCCTACTCCTTTACACATGTTAAAATAAGTCACTTTCAATGTTACGGTATAAAAGCTTTTCCATAGACAGTCATCTGTATCCTTCTATTCTATCCTGACTATTCCAGGAGCTTTTCCACAATTCCTACTCTGCATTGCTTTCTACAGCGCTTTCATTAGTTAGTGCCCCACTGAGTACTGAATCGGAGTCAGCAGAGCTGATGAGGCGGCTCTGATAAAGTTTAAATGATGTCTGATGTTACGTAACATGAGCCAACGTTTACCTTATGGGACGTTTTTCGGGACGTTTACTTCCACATGGTTACGATCGTTTTCATGCAACAGTGCAATTAAAATCTCCACCCACAAATAATCGATGTTATTGTAAGATTCTCAAAAACGTGTTTCTCAAAGTGTTCTCGCAGTTCTGCCAGTCTGCTGTCTACGATCTCCTCTGAACTGGAGTTTGGAATAAACTTCCTAGAGATTAAAATCAAATGAAAACTTCTCCACTGGTGGGCGTGTTGTGGCTTAGGCACTGAAGGACAGTCCATTCACCTGTCCCGTCAACGACATTTCTGTTCCCGCTGTGGGTTTCTTTTACAAACGCTACATCCATCACTTCGTCCAGCTCCGCTCTCTTCCTGATGACATTCAATGATGCAATGCAACCAGGACGGAAAGCGCAAAGTCTTCAAATCAACTCTCACTCATTAGTCGCTTCATGGTCAGAGAAAACAACCTCACTGATCACATCACAACGTTCACTTATCACATACTCTCTCTATCTCTCTCTCTCTCTGCTTTTTATCTGCTTGCTTCATTACTGCATCTTTCTCCATGTTTTTTTCCTCTTTACAAGTGTTTTAAAAACAATCTGGTCTGTTTTCGTCGTTACAGAACCTGTGCTTCTTCCCGAAGGCGAACTGGCATCATCATTAGTGCCGTCCTGTGGGTTATAAACACTATCGGGCATTTCCTGCTCCGTGTTATTGTTATTCTCATGTGTAACTGGGCTCGGCTTGCGCAGTAATCTCAGTGGAACCTCAGCTTCACTCACCCTTTCACTGGGTAATAAGTCGAGTAAGTTTTAATAACGAGCTTTAAAATGAAGACCTCTGATGTCTGTCCAGATGAGCGGTTTATTTTTTTTTGCTCTGTATCTGAAACACGTCGGAAATCAACATGGACACTGAGCATGCCATTTGTTTTCTTCCAGAAAAGGCTCATTAACATTGATGTCAGTGTAGCAGTTGGTGTTTACACAGATTAGAATTTCACCGAGACATATTTTGAACGTTAAGTCTTTTATTTTAGAAGTTCATCCGCCTACCTGCGTGTTTAAAAAGAGTAAGGGAGAATTCCATCTCCCTTTGATAACCACGTGCATGTTGCTCCTTTGTTAGAGGAGCTGAGCCTGGCAGATGTACCCCACACACAGCTCATGGTTCTCTGTATTTTTGTTATTGTTACAGTGACTAAAGGAACTGAAATCCAGCACTGTCTCATGCCTGTTCTTTGCACGCCAGGACACAACGCAGACGATATCGGCGTAACACGCGTGCAGGTTACATTAGTGTGAAGAATCAGGGACTGATGTGGAGCAGGAATAACTTCTCCATCTAATCTCTCTTTTGTAGCTTGCACAGATACGGCACTTTCTGTTCCAACACTATCCGAGTCAGGAGAGTCCACCCTGACCACAACCTCAGCCTGAGCGCTCTGCTCTCTGCTCAGTACTGCCCCGAGCACAAACACTGCTTTCAACACCTGGACCCTTGTACACACGCGTATACGGTGCCCAGGTTTCTCCACAGAAGAAACTCTTCATTATGTTGGTCAATGTGGTCAAAAGCGTCTGATACACGTAGCATGAGAGCGCTCTAGCTGTTTGACAGTGAAGGAGTAGAGAGAGGAAGCACACGGTAAAGTGACCCGGAGGTTACAATACCCTTTTCTACCGGCTCCAAAGCTCTTTCCACTGTGTTCAGAAACTGAAGCACTGAACTGAACCCGAGCGCTTCCCCGCAGCCAGGCGAACGGTAATGAATCACACACTTCAGTGCAATGGGTCGCCCCGATCCTCAGCGAAAAGCTGGTGCTGAGGCCAGGACAGAAAGAGCTAAGAGCGAAAAAGCTGGTCTCTTTCACTCGGAGAAACGCGACGTGCTTGTAAAGCAGGATGTGGAATGCTCTGATAGAAAAGAGAGATGAAAGAAACAACAAACTCACACTTAACATACTCTGCCCACCCACTCCCAGCATGCACTCTGACAGAGAGAGAGAGAGAGAGAGAGAGAGAGAGCGATATGGAGAAATTGCTGTCTTGTAATTACACTACCGTTTAAAACACAATTGCCTCTGAACAATAGAGCAGTGAAATTAACAGAGGATCAAAAACAATAGAACAGAAAGAATAGTAATGAAACAGTTTTTTACACACTCACACACACACACACACTCCTCTGCCACACACAGACACATGCACACAAACACACAGTCTCCAGCACTTACATTTTCCAGCATGCACACACACACAGACACACACACACACACACACACACAGACTCAACCTTTGCACCTCAGATGGAGCTGAACTTTACAAAAGTGTTCAGAATGACTGCTTTTCGCTCAGTACAGTGTTAACTGCATTGGTTGATTTGACTCTTCCTCTGATGCTTAGCTACAGCACGTTGTCAGTGACGTTACCTGCTTCGAGTCTGATCACAGGTTGATTAGACACCATTTTGGCTTTGTGTAGCTGGCCTTTCTCCTCCTCTCTCCTGCAATGGCGAGTGCACGGAGCGAGCGTCCTGTGAAACACCATCTCTACTGTGACGCTCTTTACCCTCCTGCGTTCTTTATACGACTGATCATATATTTCCACTTCTTTCAGTCAGTGTATGAATAAATTCATTCAGTCTAGCTGTAGACCTCGAGCACTGAATGATTCATTATAAATACATAAGTATGAACAGAAAGATCGTAAATACACAACAGTACTGAATGCACGCAGGGCGAGCGATCTCCTAAAATCTTTACTCAACATGACGGGTGTTGATCAACACACAGCTGAAACCACTGGAGCACGAACCATGTAACTAGAGAATTTTACTGATAAATATCTCCTGTCCGCGCATGCTAGTTTTACCTTAGCTAGCATTAATTCCATCCATCCAGTGTCGGAGAGAGAGAGAAGAAAGAGTAGAGGACGGTGAGAGAAATGAACAGAAAAAATGTAATGTTGAAGACAGAGAGACAAGAGAAGAGGAGAGGAAAGAAACAGAGAGAACACACATGCAGAGCAATACTGGAGGAGAGCAGGCTGGAAGAGAGGTGACAAGAGGAGAGAGAGAGAGAGAGAGAGAGAGAGAGAGAGAGAGAGAGAGATGACGACAGTCACAGAGGCACATTACCGCATGAATTTCATCCAGCCAAGTTTAAAAACAAACTAATAACAGATCAAGAACAAGTGGTTCAAACAATACCACAACTACCCTGAGATCAGGAGATTCCACCTGCTGTGCCGTTTGTGTGTCATTTAACAATTGACACGTCTCGATTCATCTCAAGACTGCACCAGAAAAGAACCAGGGATTCAAAATGATCTAATGGCTGACTTTCAGGAGGACACTGTTACGGAAACGGAATTTTCACCTTCGTTCACTACAAAAAAAATTCAATGAAGTGGAAATGTGTGAAGAGTTCATGGGTTTCTGTCCTCTCGCCGAACATTACAGACTCAGTCTCATCTATTGGTTTACTGGCCATGTGTCAGGACAACTAAACCTAAGTTTGTGGAAAAGCAAGAAATGAAGGTCTCAAGGTTCAGATAAGACCTCCATCAGTCAGACTCCATCGAGCAGAAGAGTCACAGACGGAAGGTAAGTGCTGGCATCGGCAGCAAAATAAACGCTGAATACTCCTGATATCCAGTGTGACCTCACCACTGGCCGCACGTTGTTCGCTCAAGCAAGTGATCTGACAGGGTTTCAGAAACACAAGTACCGGATCCTGAAAAGGTTCTCAGGTGCTGGAATGCCCCTGGACACACAATTTTCCTTCTCGAGACTGGTTAGCACAGCACCTGTTACGCTATCATCTAAAGTTATATTCTTAAAGCAGGCACTCGGATGAATAAATAATTGATGGTGTTACAGTCACGGGAATAAAGTCTAGGATCTGTAACGCCACCGGCAGCTTCAACACTGAGCTCCACTTCCCAGAATTCACAGCTGCAGGATGACACTTGTGAATCTCATCAGCGTCATGAACTACAAACTAGTTGATCATGTGCAATTAGAGCTACTCCTGCCCAATCACGCACCCTTCAGTAGTCATGAGGTCTCACTTCCAGGTAGAGCTACTGATCATACCAAGCTTTTAGATCCCTTTTGCGTATTTCCGCGTTCAACTTTGGTTTGTTTGACACGTCACTCTCTGCCTGTTGATCTCCTGACCTGTTCTCGTTTTTGGAATTGTGCTTGGGATAAAACCTGCACTTGCGTCCAGCCTCCCGTTTGGAAATGTCTTCACGTGAACTTCATTTAAAAAATTCAAGAACGTTTATACAATTAAACAATTTGCAACATGTGAATATTAAAGATCAATATACAACAATCACGCTGCACATTACATACTGCTTTTGGGCGGAGTTTAGTGCGAGTATTGTACACTTTTGAAAAGAGTGGATTTTTTTTTCCCCTCCTAGATTTGTCCCTTTTGTTTGAGCTGCGCGTGACAGACTGAACAACTTCAGAGGAAAATAATGAGAGAAAATTGGGCAAAATGGGCAATAAAGAAAAACAAAAGAAAAGAGCTTTTAAAGTGCAGACATTGCTACCTTTAAGCGAGACGACCTAACAGACACTACCTGCCTGTGTGAATAAGCTGTTATTGCACAACCACGCATACTAAACAACTGTACAAAAAAAAAGAGAGAGAAGAAGAAATCTTAAGAGTTTCACATGAGCAAAACATCAGGTCCATTTTGTCTGGTCACCTTAATGAATATGTAATTACAGTCGGGAAACTCAGATCGTATGCAAATGAACACAACTGAAGGGCAGGTATTAAATTTATACAAGCTTACGATTGCAAGAGAAGAAAAATAGTTCCTTAAAATGATGTCTGAGTGTGGCAAAATAATAGGAATTCACAGATAACTTCACATTCATATCATGTCTTCATATGGTTTTGAAAAACTTTTTGGCCTGCTTTTAATCAGTCTCTCAGTCTCTCTGAGGTCCTCAGATCAGGAACAATTAGCACATGCGAAAATCAGGACCTCACTGACCTGATGTTCTAGTTATCCATGTTATCCAAAGACAGTGGCTTCCATAAGTATTGACTCCCTTGAACATTTCACAGCGTTATATCCTGGAGCTGAAATGGATCTAACTGGGACTTATCATATCATGAAGCAGATCTTCGCACTGAAGTGGAGAAACGTTGTGACTAAGGGTTTGGCGAAATCAGAAGCCAGGTAGTTAGTTGAAAGGAAGAACCCAAAGTTTGTTAGAGAACATACCTAAACAAACAGCATCATGAAGACCAAAGAGTGGACAAAATTATGGAAAGAATCGTCCATCTTACAGTAGGTTTGGTTATGAGCAAAAAAAAACATTGAACTTTCCTCAGCGCAATACTCAGGCAAGAGCAACTCCGGAGACCGTCCACTAAAGTTCAGCAGACAAGAGGACAAGAGTAAGACTGGACATGACGCTGCCACCTCCATGTTTCACACAGTGGATGGTCTGTCAGGGTTACGAGACGGGGGGTTTTCCAAATGTGTCCAGGGAAGAAAGTCTATTTTTGCTCTCGTAAGAGCAGAGAACATTTGCTCTTCCAACCTATAAATGGAATTTCAAACTACGTCTCATTGTGTCATGAACTCTACAGGGTTTGTGGAGTTTCCAGGCTAAGCTTTTCCCATCCAAGCTGTGGATCTCTCAAGAAAATACACCAAAAACGTCTTATACAGTACAGGCTGATACGGTCTCAGTTTCCTCTGTGTGTGTTATCATCCTTCCTGCTCTCAGCCATTTCAGCTGATTTTAGTACAGAACAATAGTGTTATTTTTACAACACTGTGTATTTTTTTTTGTTTCCTCCTCCGGCGAGTGTTAGCGTGACACTCACTACCGCACCTTTCGCTTTTCCGTCACCACGTAAGGGGCGTCTCGGACCTTCTGCAGGACTCGTCACGTCATTTACACCAGGAGATAAAAACTTCTCGCCCCGCTCCAAATCTCACACAATGCATAGCTGCTCTCTCCTCTGAGACACGCACGGCATGTTCACGCCGCATCACGGGCTCAACTCAGAGCAGGGTTATTTTTTACCTTCTCTATGCAGTGTGATTTAACTCCTTCCCTGACACTTCCACATACATTCAGGTACAGTACAAAGAGGTGCAGAGAGTTTGTTATATCAGATTGGACACGTTTACTAAAAAAAAAAGTCAAACTCAAAGGATGGCTTCAACTGTAGTTTTTTTTTTTATGACTTACTCACTTACTTTCTGAAAACCACTCGGCAAAGTGTCACAGAGTTTTCAATAACGGATTAAATAAAGCAATTCTGTGAACTCGGTTAGACTTTAAGACCTGACTGCTCTTGTTTCAATTCTCTGGCTTGATTTATTGACTCTTCTTTGTGTTTGAGTCAAAACTCGAAAACTAAATCAAGAGTAATTTTCACCCAATCAGTGAGATTCAGCCCTGGAGTTTTCACTGCTGTGTTTAGGAGACGCTGCTTCTGCAAACGCAGCTTTATCCGTTTATTAAAAGGTTTCAATAGGAGTCATGGCTCGTGGCTGAAATTTTCTCCTTACACTTGCGTTTTCCCATCAGGCCTCGGGCCAACTCTAACAATAGGCAATAATATCCCTGTCACTTTCACTGCACAGTTCAAAACAAGAAGCGACGCTGCTGCTAAATTTGCTGACGCTGAGAATCTCTGAGCTGAACAATGTTATGAAAAGTTTGAGATGATGGTGCTACATTCGTAAAAAATCCCAAGGGAGGAAAAAAACCCCGAGACGGAGTATGTCACGTAATACAGCCGTGTCAGTGTAGTCATACATGAACACACTCGGGGTTTGGGAAGCTTGCAGCTCAGAGTCATGTTATCAGAATCAGGACCGAACTTTAAGAGCAGATAAAAATATTCCTCGTGTAGGCAGAGGACTGATAGAGAGAGAGAGAGAGAGAGAGAGAGAGGGAGCGAGGGAGGGGTTCTTCATTTATAGCTCCGGTTATCAACTCCCTCGTCTATTTTTACTCGATGAACAGAGTGTTAATTCAGAGTGTTAAAGCTCGCGGGCTTCACACCTCACGCTCATCATGACAGAATGATGCACGTTTACGACACTGAAAGAAAGACAGAAGTAAAGTCACAGATAAGAAGAGAGAAAAGAAGAGAGAGGGAGATTATAGAGACAAAGGATTGGAGACAATAGAGAGAGATGGCTCAGAGAAGCTTTACAGGCATCAGGGCTTTAAACCCTAAAGAGAAAACCCCGAGCGACAGTGTCGAGAAACACTCTCAACGATTCTTACAGAGAATAAACGCAGGAGGATGACCTATCAGAAGGCAGGAGGAGGAGCTTATAGCTTTCAGGAAGGAGGAGCTTTCTCCAAAAGGCTTAGAGGTATCAAAAGGCAGGAGGAGGAGCTTATAGCTTTCAGGATGGCAGGAGGAGGAGCTT
>JAOVYU010103191.1:0-15790 GCA_025674565.1 Synodontis membranacea
GGGGGAGATAATTTTTTTCAACTAATAATTTTCCCTTTTGGCTCTCTCCCTCTCACTCTTACCCTTATCAGTTCCCCCCCCCTATTAGCGTCTATTCCTGCCCGTTTCTGTGTGATCCTCTTGTCTTGGAATGTAACCTTGACCTTACCAGGGGGCCACACAGCTGGTATCATCCTGCTCATCCTGGTATATCCGCCTCCTTACATGGTCCTTCCATATAGCACCTGCATCTACATCAACATTTATTCCCATTAATTACTTGCCGGGCCTTATCTAACAGTTCACTTAGAGTTGAACATCTCCAGCCTTGGCCTGCTTCAGTTAAAAAGATGCACACACAGCACTGGCACCTGAACTTCTTTAAATATATATTCTTTTACTCATTTAAATTTATTCTTATACTTTTTAACAGTCTTAAATTGACACTTTAATCTTCCTCAAGTTCAATAGGCAGGAAAAAGAAAACAAACAAAAAAAGCTCAGCATTTCCTGAAGCAAACAGTAATTTTCAAAGCTTTCAAAAGCAAAAACTAAAAATTCCAAATAAAAGTAAAAGATTTGAAAGTTTAAAGTTTAAGTTCTCTTTGGACACTTTCGGCCTCTTAATACCAATTAATCATCTCTTGAATCCCACAGAATCTCAAATGAATTTTTACAGCATCTTTCTGGAATTCCTGCCATGAAGAATTGAGGCTGTTTGGAGAGCAAGGCCCTACCCAGTATTAGGATATTGCTACTAATAAAGTGCTCTGAGTGTACATTACAATCCAAAGTTGTCAAATGACCCTTCACTTTTTTTTATGTAATATTATTTTCCATTTTATTTTCATTCATTGCTTATTTTTAGTGCAAAGGTTAATCATGGCTCTATTAAACTTGAATATTAAGAATTTAGCAAGTAACAGTTCTCAATCCAACTTAAACTTGATATTTTTCCCAATACAAGGAGTAAAAGAAAAAAAAACAAAAATATTTTGTGCAGCAACCTCTGGCGAACAAACTGGTGTTGATCCACAGCTCCAGATGCGACATTGAAGCAGTGTGGATCCGGGTCACGGCACCACTGTAACCGGTCTGCTCTAGATTGTGTTCTCTGCGTTGTGACTTGAAGAAATGACCCAGGCAGCCGTGGTTGTTAACTGATAAGTTTTTTTTTCTTTTTATCTGAATATGCAAAATAAAACAAAACAAAATCAGCACCACACACCTCGAGCAGCTGAGCTCACACAGCCTTTTCTCAGCATAGCATCCCGCCAACTCACAATACAAAAAGGCGTTTGCACAAAATACAATTGATCACAAACAAAATCTTCCTACTAGATTAATACAATATTCTCATTACAACATAAATAACTGGAAATTAGCAATTTATATAAGAGTAACATTAGCGCTTACGTACCTGAATATTCAAATTAAAACAAAACAAAATCAGCACCATACACCTCGAGCAGCTGAGATCACATGGCCTTAATGGACAGAAGCAAACAGAATTTTATATAACTCCTGTTAGTACAGTGTGATACAACAAGGTGCCGAGAAACACATATTCACTCATGTATCACAACAAATATAACAGAGTGCATTGTAATTGAACATTTTGATTTTACACCACTTTTTACAACTTAATATTGCGTTTCTTGTGGGAGCGCGAACTAAACCCACCTTTCCTCAGCATAGCATCCCACCAACTGAGGAGCAAAAGTGCCGCAACACAGAAAAAACTCCTCCCTTTTCTCACATTTTCCTGAACCTGTGGATTATGGGACGTGTAGTTTCCATACCTATACACAACAAAGTATTTGACAAAAAGGGTTTGTGAATGTGTCAGTTGGATTATGGGGAACTTTATCCTCATTGCTGATTGTGTCACTGTCCAAATACTTGTGGGCCTTAGTGCACATCCACAGTGTAGATAGATATTGACCTCTGTTGCTCATGCTGTTGTTGTTTTTTTACTTGGTTTTTCCTGATTTCACAAATTGGATTTCTTTTTTGACTCACTTTATGTCTGTTTATTTTTATTCTAAAATATATTTTTATTAGATTGAAACAAGGAAAACCAAAGTATACACAAGGTTGTTATACAATAAGTAAGCAAGTTTCACAGTGATTGCTTATAGAAAGAAAAAGATAATAAGCGGACATAGTGGGATATAGCTTAATAACACATTCACATATTTTTTTTTCCCATCAATTTTACCCCTGCCCATCCCACACAATAAACCTATCCTCAAGCCAGATTAAAAATAAATAAATAAAAAACAAGGGACCTTTACATTGCTGAAGATTTATTGAGTAGTGCTGGAAGTCGGTTTTCAACCTGAAGGCTTGAAAAATGTTTCTGGAAGCACCCCCACACCTTGTAAAACTTTTTACTGGTATCACTAATCGAGTAATGGACCCTTGAGTAATGGGGTCAAATGTGCATCAGCCTCCCCGGTGGTGCCAAAAAGTGCAACTAACAGATTAGGTTCTATATGGTATTCAAGAATTATTGACAAAGTTTGAAATATGTCTCTCCAGTATCTTTCGAGGTTAGGACATGACCAGAACATATGGATAAGGGAAGTATTCCCAGATAGCATTGAAATTGAAATGACATTGAAATGACATTGATTCAATATCAGATCAATGCATTTAAGCACATTTCAACATTGAAACAATGCCATGGTGCTATCTGGATTTTCACTCCCACATTTATCACAACAGGGGTCCACATTCAGATAAATATGAGATCATTTGGCTTTGGACATGTGGAACCTATGCACAACCTTTAATTTTAGAAGACAATGGCGGGCACAGAAGGATATAGAATTAATTAACTTAAGTATTGAGTCCCATGTGTCCTCAGACAATAACTGATTTAAATCCTGCTCCCAGGCCATTTTAATCCTATCCGTAGAGGAACCTTTTATACTCACTAGTATATAGTTTGTCATATAGAAGAGAAATGAACCCTTTATAAAGTAACCCTATGTAAAGTAAGGAACATATCCCCTGACCTTGCAGGTGGTGCTTCTGGAAAATTTGGTATCTGAGATTGGAGAAAATGTCTGATCTGCATTGTCTCATCTGAAAAAATGTGTATGTGGGAGATTAAAATTTTCAGAACACTGAGCAAAAGATACAAAGTTATTAACAACAAACAGATCATTAAAACATGTAATTCCCCTACCATGCCAGTCTTGAATATAGGATCGGATAAAGATGGTTGGAAAGAAGGATTCAATAAAATTGAACTCAAAAGAGAGAAACCTGTTAAGCCAAAATGCTTTCTCATCTGGGCCCACTCTCTCACCGTATGCCAGACAACCAAATAGTCAATTGACTTGTTTGGGGGCAGGGGGAGTGAAGATCCAAGCGGGGCCAAAACAGATGAGTCTGTAACCGAGTTCAACTCCATGGACACCCAGGATGGGCAATTATATTTGCTTTGGAAATAGAACCAAAATGTAATGCAGCATGTACTTGCAGCCCAGTAGTGATACTGGAACTTAGGCAGTGCCTGGACTTTTGAAGATGGGCTTTATTCAGTCGAGGGCGCTTACCTCTCCATATATAAGATGATATAATCGAATCTAAAGAATCAAAGAAGGATTTAGGGATAAAAGTCGGTATTAATTGGAACAGATACAAAAATTTAGGGAGTATGTTCATTTTGACTGAGTTAATTCTTCCCACCAGAGAAGTAGAAAGAGGAGACCATTGTGACAAGTGCTGTTTTGTATTATTTAATAGAGGAAGAAAGATGCATCCACAGGAAACATCTCACTTTTATGCAGGTTTAGTTTGTATCCTGAAAACTGACCAAATTGATTAAATACTGACAACATGGATGATATAGTATTTTGGGGTTTGAAATAAAAAAACAATTAATCATCTGTGTACAAGGATACTTGCTCAACTCCTCTCCTCCAGATCACAACTGCGGAGTGTGATGGCAAGCGGCTCTATAGCCAGATCGAAAAGTAAAGGACTTAAAGGGCACCCTTGGCGAGTTCCTCGTTGGAGGTTGAAGAGTTGCGACTGTAGGGAATTAGTAAAAACTGAAGGTGTTAGGACACATATATAATAGCCTTATCCATGAAATAAAGATTTTTTCTAGAATTGTAAATAAGTACTTCCACTTCACAAGATCAAATGCCTTCTCCGCATCTAAGCAGAGGATGAAGCCAAGATGAATTGAAACCAGTGCCAACCTGGTGAGAACTCTGTGAGAAGGGTCTAAGGAAAGATGACAGGAATATTTATTGCAAATACCATCACATAATCAGAGTTACATGTCACTTCACTTCAGAAAACAAACTCACAGGCAGATAAAAGAAACAACAGGGATATACGCAAAACTCATCATGGAGCTTATGATTTATTTCAATGAAACATAAAGTATCAAAATTTGCAAAATTAGAACCCAAATCAGTTTCATTTCAGAGGCTTTTGGAAGGCCTTCCATCCTGGCAGGGCCCTGGTTGGTCCTCCACAAACCCACAGCTACCAGCCACTTCACACTTAGCTACTATAGACAGGTATTTTTAACTTATAGTTTAAATATTATTCATTGTTAAAATTCTTCTTGATGAGTGCAATAGGCAGGAAAAAGAAAAAAATAACTGAAGCAAACAGTAATGCTTTCAAAGCAAAAACAAACAAAACAAAATCCAAATAAAAGTAAATAATTAAAAAGTTTAAAGTTTAACTTTTCTTTGTACACTTTGGGCTTCTTAATAACAATGTTAAAATTTGTGTAAAATTTATTCCTATGTAAAAAAAAAACTAACTTTTTATTCATCAGTTTACAGTGAAATTTATTTGTGCTATTAATTAGGCAAGTACAAACATTTTATTCTGCATATTTCACCTCATGTAAAGACCTACAAATTAAGCATCTAAACATTATTCAAAAACATTGATTTCAGCTCTTTCACCTTTATATTCTCTTTTTTGCTTCCAACATCAATACTGTACACGTTTCTTTGAAGAAAAGTATACATGCTGCTAAGTGAATCATCATAACTTCCCTGCCATGGAATCAGCTTTGTGTACAAGACAACATTGAAGATATGCCATTGCTTCATATGCACTGATCGTCTGTGTCGTCTAGCACAGGGGTCTCCAACACGTCGCTCGTGAGCTACTGTACCAGTAGCTCGCAACCCCTCTCCAAGTAGCTCGCCGAAAGGTTAACGAATCTACATACATTTGAAAACTTGACCAGTCAAATTTGATTAGTCACTCGGAAAACCAACTTGCATGTATATCCAATCATATCCGCCCAGGGGTGGATGATGTAAGATAGGCAGCAACCATGACCGCGGCAGGTAGCCATACCAATAAGAGGCTAAAAACGTATTATTTTCACGAAGAGTGGGAAACAGAGTTTTGTTTCACAAATGTAAAAGACAAGTGTGTATGTATGATCTGCGCTGCAAGCGTGTCAGTCGGTAAAAGATGTAACGTGGAACGCCATTTCACCAAGGTCCACAGCAACTTTTCACGGGACTTTCCTGAAGGTAGCAATCTATGAAAGGAGAACGCTTCAAGAACAACAGTCTCTGTTCACCAAACCTACGAAGAAGGCCAATGCAGCAACAGAGGCCTCGTTTAAAGTGGCGCACATCTTAAAGAAGCACAAAAAGCTTTTCATCGATGGCAGGATTGTAAAGGAGGCTATGACCCCGGTGGCTGAAATGTTATTCAGGGACCATAAAAGTAAGACAGAAATTTTGTCTGCTATTGCCATGTACAACTTGGTGCAAATACTGTGGCAAGGAGAGTGTCTGCGCTGACTGCGGATGCGGTAAAACAGCTGGAATCTGACATGAACAGGTGCAAATGGTTTTCAATTCTTTAACTTGCTGTGTTCATTCGGATGGTGTTTGATGACTTTTCCTCCAAAGAAGAGTTTTTGACCTTACTTCCACTGAAAACTACAACCAAGAGAGTTGACTACTTTGTAGGAAAAAAAATCCCGGTTGAAACGCTGGTGTCTGTGACAACTGACGGAGCACCTGCTATGACAGGTCGTCACTCAGGATTTATTGCACATGGCAAAGCGGACCCGGACTTTCCCAAGTTCCTGAACTATCATTCATCAACAGGCTATATGCGCAAAAGTTATGGGATTTGACCATGTCATGGCGCCTGTTGTTAAGATCATCAACATCGGAGTTTCAAGCTGTTCCTGGAGGAATGCTCTGCAGACTACGGGGATCTCTTCCTCCACACTGAAGTCAGATGGCTCAGATGAAATCAAGGCTTTTATGGAAACGAGGGAGGAGGATACCAGCCTATTATCTGATGCAGAGTGGCTACTTGATCTTGCTTTTCTGACAGATGTAACTGAGAAAATTAACCACCTGAACCTACAGTTGCAAGGCAAAAATAAAAAAAATATCTGACATGATCAGTGCTGTTAAGGCGTTCATTTCATTGTACATTCAGCAAGTGAAAAACAAAAGGTTTCAGCACTTCCCCTCTGTCTCAAAGATGTTGGAAAGTCACACAGGTGCAGCCAGCGTTTTAAATATTTCCAAGTACTGTGACCTCTTGTAAAGCGTTGGACAGGAGGTTGCAGCAGACAGATTCAGTGACTTTGAGAAATTTGAGCCCTGTGTGACATTTATGGCTAACCCCTTCATGGATGTGGACATAGGTGAAATTTCAGGACAGATGGCTGAACTGAAATGGAAATTGAGGTAATAAACCTTCAAAATAATGTGCAACTTAAGTCTCAACAGCATTCTCAGCATTTCTGGAGTTTAGTAGAGCCAGGTAACTATAAGAATCTTCACCAAGCAGCTCTGAAGATTTCTGCTTTGTTTGGGTCTACGTACCTCTGTGAGTCAGCCTTTTCTGACATGAATGTCATGAAATCAAAGGTCAGAACAAGACTGACAGATGAACATTTAAATGACTCCATAAGAGTGAACCTAAGTGGCTACACTCCACCATACACCTCTCTTGTTGACTCCATGCAGTCAGAGGCGAACCAAGGTGAAGTAGGGGCCCCAGGCAAAATGAACAGATGAGGCCCTTCTAAAAGATTATTCCGTTAATATATCTTTGTTACCTAACGAAAATAAGCTGGAACAACAAAAACACTGGTTTGTCATATAATTATTATCAAGTCATCAATGATCATTATCTCCATCACTTTCCGCATCAACTTACCGCTGTCATGTTTCCTCTTTTCCTCCTCTTCTTGTTTTTTTTTCCGCTTTTGGACGCCAGATGGATAAGTCCTTTTCATTTTTAAAAAAGCCTAGTAATAAGTGCTGCTGTGCCAGTTTGAAAACCGCGGCTGATGCATCACGAAGAAAAAGATATGCGGATATATTGCTCCATGTTGCGTGTATGTTTTTAATAAAGACATTTCAGATTGTTCAAATGGTCAGCTGTCGGGGCCCCCTCAAAATTGCCTGTCTTGCCTGCCCTATTGCTACGCCTCTGCATGCAGTGTCAGTCATCTCACTAACTGAAAAAGACTGAATATGTCACACATACAACTGGACATGTGAATTCTCTTGTGAAGTGATACAGTGATGTGGACAGATAAAAAATGACAAGTGGATAACAATATCTGTGCATTTGAAATTGCATTGTTTTGTTTTGATAGCGTTCAAGTTTCAGTTAATAATGTGAGATAAACTAGAAAGAAATGCATACAGAAATACAAAATGCAGAGGCAGGTGAACTGAATATTTTTTGTGTTGTTTTAATACAAAATGTGAGTTGTGAATGCCAACGTTTAGTTAATGTTCAGGCAAATAAGCTTATTCAGTTTGTTTGGGTTGAAATAAGTTATGAGAATAAATGTTACAAAAATGAGTAGCTCTCGGCCATTTTCATTTTATAAAAGTAGCTCTCAGAGGTAAAAAGGTTGGAGACCCCTGGTCTAGCACATGCATAAACCTACCAAGACAGTACGGTGAAAATAACCATCACATATGAGCATTTTACTAAGCTATTTCTTTCAAGCACACCAGGAGGATCATCTGTTTGCTGTACTTGCTGGGCTCTGGCTGATCAGTAGTGTGGATGTTAGACCTTCTGCTTCTTTGATGATCTTTGCTTTATAGGTTGAATGATATTTCTCCTGTTTCACTGCCAAAGGCAAGGTTAAAGTCTGGAAGTATCTGAAGCAAATTTGGATACAGAAATATCCACTGAATGCCAAGATACAGCACAACATACAGTGGGGGAAATAATTATTTGATCCCCTGCTGAATTTGTAAGTTTGCTTACTTACAAAGAAATGAACAGTCTCTAATGTTTATGGTAGTTTCATTTGAATGAAGAGATAGACACAATATCAACCAAAAATCCAGAAAAAAACACACTACATAAAAGTTAGAACTGATTTGCATTTCATTGAGACAAAAAAGTAGTCGATCCCCAAGCAAAACCCACTTACTGTAGTACTTGGTGGAGAAACCCTTGTTGGCAAGCATAGCGGTAAGGCGTCTCTTGTAGTTTGTCGCGCACACACATCTCAGGAGGGAATTTGGCCCACTCCTCTTTACAGAAACTCTCCTTGAGGTTTCTTGGCTGTGGCTTGGCAACTCGAACCTTCAGCTACCTCCATAGATTTTTGATAGGATTAAGGTCTGGAGACTGGCTGGGCCACTAGAATAATCTTAATGTGCTTCTTCTTTAGCCACTCCTTTGTTGCCTTGGCTGTAAAACTATCCACGACCCATCTTCAGTGTTCTGGCTGACGGAAGGAGGTTCTCAACCAAGATTTTATGGTACATGGCCCCATCCATTGGCTCCTCATTGAGGTGAAGTTGTCCTGTTTCTTTAGCTGAAAAACAGCCCTAAAGCATACAGTAATGTTTCCATGCATTTGTATTTGTATTGTCCCAGTCCTTTTATGTAGCACCATGGTCCTGGGGAGCGTCATTTCATTTCACTATGTACTGTACCACATGTATATTGTTGAAATGACAATAAAGCTACCTTGAACCTTGTATTTGCCCACAAAATAATCATGTGAATGGCACTGGAGCAATGCTTACATGTAGTCCTTCAATGTTTATTAAATATACACTGATCAGGCATAACATTATGACCACCTGCATGATACTGTGTTGGTCCCCCTGTTGCTTCCAAAACAGCCCTGACCCATCGAGGCATGGACTCCACTAGACCCCTGAAGGTGTGCTGTGGTATCTGGCACCAAGATGTTAGCAGCAGATCCCTCAATTCCTGTAAGTTGCAAGGTGGGACCTCCATGGATAGCACTGTCCAGCACATCCCACAGATGCTCGATTGTACTGAGATCGGGGGAATTTAGAGGCTAAGTCAGCCAACGAAAAAACTTGTTTTTGTGCTCCTCAAACCATTCTTGAACCATTTTTGCTTTGTGGCAAGGCGCATTATCCTGCTGAAAGAGGCCACAGCTATCAAGGAATACCGTTTCCATGAAAGAGTGTACATGGTCTGTAAAAATGCTTAAGTAGGTGGTACATGTCAAAGTAACATCCACATCTATAGCAGGGCCCAAGGCTTCCCAGCAGAACATTGCCCAAAGCATCACACTTCCTCTGCCGGCTTGCTTTCTTCCCACAGTGCATCCTGGTGCAATGTGTTCCCCAGGTAAGCGACACACACGCACTAGGACATCCACGTGATGTAAAAGAAAACGTGATTCATCAGACCAGGCCTGATGGTCTTGTTGCATTGCTCTGTGGTTCACTTCTGATTAGGGATGGGTATCGAGAACCGGTTCTGACCAGGAACCGGTTCTTATTGTTGCGAAGAACCGGAATCGTACACCTCCGATTCCTCTATCGATTCTTCCGAACTTTTCGTGTCGCGTGAAAATGGTCACATGTTGCGACATGTTATCCATATGACGGTGCAGGAAGCTTTTTACAAAGAAGGACGACCATTCCGCAGTGTGCAAAACCGTTGTCACCTCTAATATGCTTAAGCATTTAAGTTCTCAACACGGCATTACATTTAAAGATTGCCATGTGTTCGCCACTCCGCCGAGTCCACGCTCCATGATCGCCACAGTAACGCGTAACTTTAACTATGGTGCCTTAAACCAGTGTTTTCCAACCTGTGTGCCACGGCACACAAGTGTGCTGTGAGAAATCATCAGGTGTGCCGCGGAAGGTTGCCCCGCCCCGGTCTGCGATTGATCGCGCTTCTAATACCCCCTCCCCCAAACCCCTTGAATCCTTTCACCACAGTAGAGTAAAAGCTTTGGTTGGTTCTGGTAGTGAAATGCTTTCATTAGTTGTGTATGTCAGTACACTGTAAAGCAGATGCCTTGTCTGACGTTTGGTTGAAATATTTCAGTTGCATTTATATAAATATTTCCTAATGGTGCCTTATTTGTAGTTGTTATATAATCCCATGTTATATCATTATAAGAAAAGAAGCATTAGTAAGTTTAACATGTACAAGTGTTAAGAAGATGGCCTGGTTTTGTGGTAATGTGCCTGTGTGCTTGCTACTACATAAATGAATGAATGAACGAACAATAAATTAAAATAAAAATATTTCTTATAATTTATTGTTCGTTTATTTATTTATTTATTGTTCATATCACACTACAGCTAATAAAACAGCTGCTGAAAACTACTGTAGGACTACTGTTTTTTTAAATGAATATGTAGCTAACCAAGTCTAATTACCTCTCCACAAAATTATAATCAGTGATAAATTAATATTTGATTATTTCAACGTGATTAGGAATTGATAAGGGAATCGATAAAGAACCGGACCGATAAGAGGAATCGATGATTTCACTGACATCAACAAATTCTTAACGATTCCCATCCCTACTTCTGATGCTCATGTGTCCATTGTTGGCACTTCACTGGTGCGCAGGGGTCAGCATGGACACCGTGACTGGTCTACGGCTATGCAGCCCCTTACGCAACAAACTGTGATGCACTATGTATTAACCAGCATTAACTTCTTCTTCAGTAGCTTGTCTATTGGATCGGACCACACGAGCCAGCCTTCACTCCCACTTGAATCAATGAGCCTTGGCCACCCATGACCCTGTCGCCAGTTCACCACTGTTCCTTCCTTGGACCACTTTTGATAGATACTGACCGCTGCAAACCAGGAACACCCCACAAGAGTGTTGGAGATGCTCTGACCCAGTCGTTTAGCATCACGATTTGATCCTTGTCAAACTCACGCTACTCCTTACGCTCGCCCAACTTCTAACACATCAACTTTGAGGACAAAATGTTCACTTGCTGCCTAATATATCCCATCCACTAACAGGTGATATGATGAGATAATCAGTGTTATTCACTTCATCTGTCAGTGGTCCTAATTGTATACCTGATCTGTGTACTGGGTATAAATTTGGAAATTGTGCAGGAACTATTTATACAAATATTATTTATATTAACTATTAGCAATTAATTATTATTAATTAATATATTATTATCTTTTATTATTATATTATATTATCTGGTGTGATGGTACACAATCCCCGCCAAAAGTATTGGAACAGTCAGGCCGTTTAAATTATTTTTTGCTGTGCACTGAAGACATTTGTGAAGATGAATATGAGAAGATGGAAGAGAGTTTCAGCTTTTATTCTTTTGTATTTACATCTAGATATGTTAAACAACAAAGAACATGGCACATCTTGCACCACATTGCCCAGTTTTTCATGTAAGCAAAAGTACTGGAACAGAATGTTTTCAACAAAATGAAAGTAAAAAATGCATACTGTAATATTTGTTTGCACATCCCTTGCTCGCAATAACTGTACCAAGCCTATGACGCATCGATTCCACCAGATTCCTTGTTTCCTCACTGATTATGCTTTTCCCGGCTTTTAACACAACATCTTTTAGTTGTCCGTTTTGCTGGGTTTCTCCCTTCACTCTTCTCTCCACGAGGTGAAGTGCATGTTCAACTGGGTTATGATCTGGTTAGTGACTTGGCCAGTCCAAATCCTTCCATTCTTTGACCCTGATGAATCATTGTCTAGCTGAATAATAAAGTTCCTCCCGAATAGCTTAAATACATTTATCCATAAATTGGCAGACAGTATGTTTCTGTAGACTTCTGTGTTCATTCTGCTGCTACCTTCATGAGTAACATCATCAGTAATAATGATGGAGCCTGTTCCAGAAACAGCCTGTACAGCCATCACTGACGAGCCTGTATGTTTAGGATCATGAGCAGATCCCTTCTTTCTCCATACTTTAGATTTCTATGACATTGATAGAGGTTAATCATTACCTCTTCAGTCCACATAGCTTTGTTCATCTCTGTACATTTTTGCAAATTCCAATCTGGCAAATTCCTCCTTTTTTTACACAGAGTTTGAGTTTATACTTTGTATCTTGCAGTATGGATTCTTTACTGCTGTTCTCTAAGTTTCCTTCGAACAGTGAACTGTGATATTTCCACCCCTGCTTTTTGGAGGTTGTTCATGATTTTGCATGATGAAGCTGTTGTTCTGGGGTGTTTCTTTACTGCTCTCAGAGAACCAGTTTGATGCCTGTTGCTCAGTACACAAGTGGCTTCAGTCTTTTCATTCCAAATTGTTTTACTGGCTATGCGATGTGTTATTGTAATACCTCTGGTGGATTCCCCCCCATTTTCTCAGCTTCAGAATGGCATGCTTTTCTTCCATAGACAGCTCCCTGGTCTATATGTTGGCCCACCCTTGCAACCCAGGCTCACAGCATTTCGTGGTATAGTCACGAAATTCAATCTATTGATTCGAATGGGTTGTTCATTGCTACAAATGCAGTGTTCACATATAAAAAGCTCCAACTGAGAGTAGATATAAATGGCTACTTAATGAATAACCAATCAATCTTATATGAAACACCTGTTGCTAGCTGAGTTCCAATATTTTGCTCACTTGAAAAACTGTGTGGTTTGATACAAAATGTGTTCTGTGCTGTGTTGTTTAAAATATCCATTAGTGCATCTCCAACAATTAGAATGTCATGGAAAAAGTGCAATATTTCTAATCAGTTATTTAAGAAAGTGAAAATTTAATAGAGTCTAAACTCATTGCATGTAATCTAAAATGTGTCAAGTATTTTTCTATTTCATTTTTGATAATTATGGCCAACAGCTCAAAAACATTAAATAGCACCATCTCAAATTAGAGGAAGTAAACTGATAAAACACTCGACCCAACAATACAGACGTGCTGAAGGCGGCTATCGAAGCAACCTAGGCTTCAATAACACCTCAGCAGTGCCACAAGCTGATGGCCTCCATGACACGCCACATTGATGAAGGAATTTGGGGTAAAGGAGCAACAACCAAAATGAAATATGAATCTATATTTATTTATTTATTTATTTATAATGTATATTGGACAGCATTTTTTACAGTGGCATAATTCACAAATATTTGCTTAATGTTTTGGTCATTAGGAAGCATTGTGGAAAGGAAAAGGAAACTGGTTCCCTCAATCTTTCTGAACTCAGTTTCGTCCTCGAGGTGTGTTATTTTATAAGTTTTGCGTCTAAACCAATAAATCGGGCAACGTTCTGCCATTTTGTGAGAATGGACTTAAACTTTTATCAGTTTATTTGCCATTAAAACAACAGCATTTTATTAGTGATACAGATTTAACAGATAAAGGCAGTTGGCTGGAATGTAGTTGCATGTGAGAGGAAACAGACTTAAACATAAACTGAAACATAAACTGAAGGAATATTTCTACATTGTAATTATGTAAGATGGATAAGAAATGCTTATAGTGTGTTACAAGAAAGAGACACTTGACACAGACATGAGTGTTGAACTAAAGATTTTATTGATTATCCTTCAAAAAATAAATCAAGGCCAAAAAAAGACAAAGAACCAATCACCTGGACAATTTAGAGAAGCCAAGCAATGTAAGATGCATGTCTTTGGACTGTGGGAGGAAACCGGAGTACCCGGAGGAAACCCACGCAGGCACGGGGAGAACATGCAAACTCCACACAGAAAGGCACCCTGGTCGACCCAGAGATCGAACCCAGGACCTCCTTTCTGTGAGGTGACAGTGCTAATCACTACACCTTCGTGCCGCCCAACTTATCACATTTTACAAACTTAATATTTACATATTTACATGAATAAATTAATCAATAAATAAACAGTAACGAGTATACATTTAATTACTACTGTAAAAAGCCTATATTTTTTCACTAATCAGACACATATAAATAAAGATCCTATGGGTAAAATACCATAAATAAAGAAAATACTAAACTGAAGGCTAGTGGTAAAATACTTACCATAAAAAAGGGTGATGATGGAGTCTAGAGGGGAAATACTTATTATACATAAAAATAACTACAGTGGTACCTCGACATACGAGTGCCGTAAGAGACGAGATTTTTGATATACGAGCTGGCGAGCGAGCGATGTTTTGCTTTGAAATACGAGAAACATTTGAGATACGAGGAACCGGATCAGCGGGTCAGCCGTCTGCAGGCGACCCGCTTTACTGCACCTCGTTCGTCTCGCATTTTCCCGCACCTCAGTCAGTGTGCTTGTTTGCCTCGCTGTCGAAGCATCTTTGATAAGTTGTGCTCGCATTCTGTGCTTTTGGGTCATTTACAGCACTTTATCACATTTCTTTTTAGACCCTGGGTCTGAAGAAAGTGAGTGGAAAGGTCAGTGCTCAGAAGAAGATGATGTCTATTGAATTAACAAAAACAACTGGGGTGGCATTTTGGGGGCTGGAACGGATTAATGCCATTTCAATTAATTTCAATTGGGAAAATTGCTTTGAGATACGAGCAAATTGACGCACGAGCAAGGTTACGGAACGAATTAAATTCGTATATCGAGGTACCACTGTAGTACAGGAACCCAGGTGTGAAATATTAATACCATAAACTAAAAATTTGGCCTAGGGGAGAAATTCTTAGCATAAATAGAAAAGAAATAAGGAGCCAAGGGATGAAATACTTACTGTAAAAAAAAAATGAATGCTGGAGGCAAGGGGTGAAAAACTTACTGTAAATAAAAAAGGGATCAAGAGTACTGCCTTTTCCTAGGAGGGGCTCCTTCATGATGGTCATCTTCATCTCTCCTCCTCCTTATCCCCTGACATTGGACAGGAATACCTATAAAACCTATAACATGAAAGTGAGGGACCATAAAGTTCCCTCGTCTGGGTGGACAGCACACAGGAGTTGTAAAAGGGGACAGGATTCCCCAAGGGCTCCATAAAGTGGGTGGAAAGGGGATGGGCTCCATGAGGAGGACTGGCTCCATAAAGCGGACTGGCCCCATAAAGCTGACAGGCATCTCAAAGGGGATTGGCTCCCTGAAGGGGACTGGCTCCTGGAAGGGTGCAGGTTCAGTAACAGGGACCACAGTGGGGACGGGCTCCTCCAAGGGGATGGGGACCTCAAGGGCGATGTGCTCCATTAAAGGGGTAGGTTCCATAACAGGGACTGGCTCCTCAAAGGGGACTGGCTCCATAATGTGGATGGGCTCCCTAAAGGGGAAGGACTCCTCAGAGGAGATGGGCTCCATAACGGGGATGGGCTCCTCGGAGGGGAATGGCTCCTCGAAAGGATCAAGGCTCCATAAAGAGGCCTGGCTGCATAAGGAGCACATACTCAATAAAGAAGACTGGCTCCATAATGGGGACGGGGTTCGTGAAGAGGATGGGCTCCTTGGAGGGGACAGGCTCCTAGAAGGGGGCAGGGTCCATAAAGGGGATGGGGTTCTCAAAGGGGACAAGTTTCTCAAAGGGGACAGGCTCCTCGAAGGGGACGGGTAACTAAAAGGGGATGGGCAACTAAAAGGGGACGGGTTCCTTGAAGGGGACGGGACC
>JAOVYU010103355.1:5403-19661 GCA_025674565.1 Synodontis membranacea
AACATTTCACTCATGGGTTATTTTTAATGGTGGTCAGTGATTGGTTAGTTTTCAGTCATTATTAGTGGTTGCTTTCTCTTCAGCGTTGATGGTGGTCAGTGATTGGTTGGTTTTCAGTGGGTCACTGACTGGCTGTTTTGTGCTCATCAGTGATTGGTTTTGAGTGATGCTGCATGATTGGCCATTTTTCAGTAATGATACATTGTTTTTAGTGGTGTTCCGTGATTGGTTATTTTTCAGTGATCAGTGGTTGTTTGTTTTTCATAGATTGGTCAATGATTAACCATTTGGTTATTAGTTGGTTGTTTTTCGGGGGTAACCACTATTCGTTTGTTTTTAGCTGTAATCATTGATTGGGTGTTTCTTTTTTTCTTTGATATGGCTCTCGGACATCCATTCTGACACAGCAAACTCGGCTCAGTAGGTCAGAGAGTGAGAGCCAGATTGCTTCCTATTTGGCAACCCATACTGAAGCCTTTATTTCGCAATGGAGTGGGTTAAAATTAGGCATCCAAAATGCCTCCCTTTAGACTTGCAGTGCAAACCCTGAAAAGAAAAAAAACCCCAAACAAACCGACAAACAATATTAGAGAACATTCTGTTACAGTCAGAAATGATCCAGGCTTTAGTGCTATTGTCTGTTTGTCCGAGTCCAAGCTGTGTGATTAGGGGGTGTGATTGTTAGCTTTACAGCTTCCTGTTTAACCGCTTTATGACCAGTCATTCTCCCAGTCCTTTTCACAGCATTATGACCAGTTGTCTATGTGGGTGTGCAAAAAGAAAAATCCGATTCGAATGCTCTCAGACATCCAGCTTTAGAAGGCTGACCTACAAAAGCTGTAATGGACCCGTACACACACGTACACAGCACACTAGATTATTTCCAAGTAGCATTAGTCGTCTGTAATCCTTTGACACACAGAGGCTGGTGTGGTTACGCCGAGTGTACAAGACAAACATTTCTCACAGCTTTCTCAAAGCCAGATGTCGTTTTTCTTTCTCTCTTTTTTTTTTAAACGTAGTCATTTGGAAGTTGTTTGTGTAAGCGTTTTGAATGTCTCCGGCGGAGGTTTCCTTACTTTGCCTGTTAAATTAACCACTCATAAGCATACACGCACACCATGTTCATTCATCTTTAGTAGCTAGGGTTAGAGTCTCATGGGCAAAATGAGTAATCTGTTTAGATTTTGGGTAATAGCACCAACTTTATCTGATAGATAATATCTTGGGTGGACAGGATGGTGACCAGGATAAAACTTTTGCGAGGTCCACATTGCGGAGATGTGTCATGGTTAATAAACAATAATGTTGAATGTGCACTAGATAAATTTATAATCTTCGTTATGTTCTCTTTGCGTTTTTTTCATAAACTCCTCGGACTCAGGTCAGATTTTATTGAGGTCAATATTTTGGTTACGTCATATGGAAATGAGGTCTGACTGGTTTCCATGAATAATGACATAGCAAACAGAGCGAAGGGAAATTGTTTCTGTACACGAACAAAGTGTGTCAGTCATAACAAGTGAGGTGCAGCCAAGCTGATTCATTCCAAGATGGCTGACCTTGTGGATTGGCAGCAGTAGTTTGTTCTCTGCATAGTTTGGTCTTCACATCACTCAGTTGCTCTGACTTTAGTCGAGAACCATTGGTCAATGCTGAATTTGGCCACCACGTTATCAGGACTTTGCAGGTTTCATATCCAATTTCACAAAGTGCTGAGGGAACCTTCATGAGATGCTTTATCTAGTTGCACCCATGTGTGTAGGTACAATCAAAAGCAATAACTGTGGTTTTAGGATTAAAAAAAAAAATAAGCAGTAGCCTCTATATAGGGTGCCGAAAACATTAATTCCGTTTGGGTTTGTTTGGTTTTTTGCAAATAAAATAATCAATGTTGAAATAGGTTTCCATATACAATCAGAAAAGCCTTGAAAAAGGAGAATACCTGCTTGTAATGTCAGTGTGAAGTTAATCATTGGCTAATTTTGGTGTGCACCGTGTCAATAAAGTCTGACAGAGTCTGCTCATATTGACCAATATACAGAGTGTGATCTACCATAACACACATACCTAGCAGATAGACCTTGGACATTGGATCTGATGTTTATGATCGTTAAAAAAAAAAAAAAAAGTCAGCATTTGTGGAAGCCAGCCAAATGTCTCCTTTGCAAGCGTTATGCTGAGGTATTCATGGTCTTGCCCAGGCACTGATACACTGGCTGGCTCCTAATCTGGATCTGGAGCCAGTTCTTGGCAAAATCAGTTGTTTTCTCTGTAGGTCTCGAAATGAAAATGAGTGACGTCAAAGGGCTGGGGGCAGTGTCATCACAGAGAACCTGAGAAACCCGAGTTATTGATGACAAAATGAACTCGAGTCAACCATTTTATGTGCTGCATACAAGCTACATAGCTGTGATTATTGTGGAGATGCTGAAGGATTTGACTCAAGATTTGAGGTCAACAATTGTCAAAAACGTCCCCAAGCACAAAGCATCCTCATTCTTGAGAACTGCCATACGTTAGAAAGCCCCAACATTTGGAGTAATGCTCCAGCTCTCATACGGGAAATAGTTTAACTCAAGGGTTCTTTGATGAGTTAAGAGTGGTTGAGCTGGTTCCGTTAGGAATCCTTGCTAATGTGGGAATCGCACATCTACATCAAGGGCAGGTGGTACTCTATATGAGAAAGTGCACAGTTCTAGTACGCTGTAAATAGCTTCCTGACCAAACTAGGCCGTTCCCATGTGCCTGAGTACTAACCTTCCCCAGTAACACACCGCTGCAGGGGGCAGGAGGGTAAAAATAGAGGATGACCCGGACGAGATGAGAAGCTGACTCAGAGACGAATTCAGGCGCTGTATTGGGAAAGTCGCTAAAGTGGGACGACTCTCTGGAGCGCTGTCCCAGATTCCCAAATCATTACTGGGCATTGAGAATTATTATTTTTTTTTTAATCATAACACATGACGTTATGTCTGACATGTTCGATTTTAAAGCTGTGTATGTACGTGTGCGATATAATTTGAAGCACGTCAACTTTACATTCATAAAAAAAATGCTGACTTGAATCGTTGAACCATTTATGGCATCGGAAAGACCCATTAAAAGCCAAGGACAGATCCTTTTTTTTAATACTTTTACACCCCAATTCCATACAGTGTGTAGGTGAAATTTAGGTCTCCTATAGTGTATTTATAATTATGGTAATGGATTTATGGCCTTGTTTACTTATTTTATTTATTCTGTTTGCCCATTATAGCTAGCTTATTTCTTAAATTGTATTCTTTGTTTTGTTTTGGTCTCTGGGTGAAACCCATTTTTCATGCTGTGTAAACCTATTCGTTCTTATAATACTAATGTCACAATATGTATCATTTATCATGTTATATTCATTAGAAACATATTTGTTTTTCAAAAGTAAGATGTTTTAGATGTAAGGAAATTCAGCTGGCCGCTGTTCACATTTCGCGCCCATTTGAAGCTCGCTCCCTTTTTCTCAAGGGCATGTTGAAAATTCCGTGTAAGGGCGTAGACGTACAATGCTTCACCTCTTACCCAAACCTGCTGAGACAGACATTGACCGTTATGGCCTCACAGGCTTGTCAGAGGAACCAAACTGGAACTCCTCCTTCTATGTATGTGTAAACATTGTTGGCAAAACTTCACGACCTTTAAGAAGCCTCTATTTTCAAAACAATCCATGGCTCGAAGCTTGTATGGAATTCAGGTGCTATAAAATGGTGGATGGTGGTTTTGCAACCCGCTTGGAAAATGTGTGTGTGTGTGTGTGTGTGTGTTCACTCTACACACTCTCCCTAAGCTAAACTGTCACCTGCAAATGTCAGTCATGTTACGAAACTCTTGGAGAGACTAGAAAAACCTGTCTCTGCCACCTGGTGGTAAAATTAGGAATGATAAAAGCATGAATAGCCAAAGCCAAGCAGGAAAGCGCTACAGTGTATGTGCACGTGTCAAGCGTGCAGTGCGGATTTGCATATAGAAACCATGCTGTTGTACTTGGATCTATGTGTGATAACGGTGGCAATGTGTCAGATGTGTCAGCAGACAATACAGAAAGAAATACAACATGTCATATCTTTTACTAAGCTATGAGTAATAGATATTCAAGGTGTATGAATTAGCCTTTTTTTTTTTTTTTTTTTTTTTTTTTTTTTTTTTTTTTTGAGGGAAACTTTCCTATTGAACTCTAATTGACAGGACAAAAGAATTAGAAGTGGAATCAACCTTTCCGAGTGTGGAGGAGGATGTTTCAGACCGATACTCCTCATCCATTATAAAAGCAAAAATAATTCCTGTGTATTATTTCTGAAATTTTGAAGTCTTTCTAATATCATGCTAATCACACCTACTGCCTTTTTCTTGCTCCTTAGCGTGAGTGCATCTCTGTCCACGTTGGCCAGGCTGGTGTTCAGATGGGAAACACCTGCTGGGAGCTGTACTGTTTGGAGCATGGCATCCAGCCTGATGGTCAGATGCCAAGCCAGAAGCCCGTTGGTGGCCACGATGACTCCTTCACCACCTTCTTCAGTGATACTGGAGCTGGCAAATATGTACCTCGTGCCATCTTTGTGGACCTGGAGCCAACTGTCATTGGTAAATTAGCTCTTATCTTGGACTGGAAACACAGCAGACCAAATTGCAGACCAAAATTTGCCCAGATATTTTGATATCATATTTGTCAGTCAATATCCTATATGTTCAGATCACATTTCCACCCAACATGCAGGAAATTAAATTCCCTTTATGGGAACCTCTTGTTTCAGATGAGGTCCGTACTGGCACCTACCGTCAACTCTTCCACCCAGAGCAGCTGATCTCTGGCAAAGAGGATGCAGCTAATAACTACGCTCGTGGTCACTACACCATCGGCAAGGAGATCATTGACTCTGTCCTTGATCGCATCCGCAAACTGGTAAGATGGTCAAGAATTTAGATTGCTCATACAACAAACAACTTTATTATTAGTAGTCGTCAGTAGTCATATTGGCATTTTGGATGAAATTTTCCTTACACAAAAAATTCTAATGATAATAAATCAAGGCAACTGGACTGTCTTCACTCATTGTTCATTTTCCTGAATTCACTCAACCTTATTCAGGGATGGGTTTTTGTTTTCCGGAGTAATTTTAGAAAACAAACTAGCATTAGTATTAAATCTGGTCACTTTTTTTTGTACAGGCTGACCAGTGCACAGGTCTTCAGGGCTTCCTGGTCTTTCACAGCTTTGGTGGAGGCACTGGCTCTGGCTTCACTTCCCTCCTGATGGAACGTCTCTCTGTAGACTTTGGCAAAAAATCCAAGCTGGAGTTTGCCATCTACCCGGCCCCACAGGTGTCTACGGCTGTGGTGGAGCCATACAACTCTATCCTGACCACTCACACCACACTCGAGCACTCTGACTGCGCCTTCATGGTGGACAACGAGGCCATCTACGACATATGCCGCAGGAACCTGGATATCGAGCGCCCATCTTACACCAATCTTAACCGGCTCATAAGCCAGATTGTGTCCTCAATCACCGCTTCCCTGCGCTTCGATGGTGCCTTGAACGTCGACCTGACCGAGTTCCAGACCAACCTGGTCCCATATCCCAGAATCCACTTTCCTCTTGCTACGTATGCACCAGTGATATCTGCTGAGAAAGCTTACCATGAGCAGCTCTCTGTGGCTGAGATCACCAATTCCTGCTTTGAGCCAAGCAACCAAATGGTCAAGTGTGACCCAAGGCATGGCAAATACATGGCCTGTTGCCTTCTGTACCGTGGTGATGTGGTGCCCAAAGATGTCAATGTGGCCATTGCGGCCATTAAGACCAAGAGAAGCATCCAGTTCGTGGACTGGTGTCCCACTGGGTTCAAGGTTGGAATCAACTACCAGCCACCCACTGTGGTTCCTGGAGGTGACCTGGCCAAGGTCCAAAGAGCCGTGTGCATGCTGAGCAACACTACAGCTATTGCTGAGGCCTGGGCTCGTCTGGACCACAAGTTTGACTTGATGTACGCCAAGCGGGCCTTTGTGCACTGGTATGTTGGTGAAGGCATGGAAGAGGGTGAGTTCTCAGAGGCCAGGGAAGACATGGCTGCCCTGGAGAAGGACTACGAAGAGGTTGGGATCGACTCTTTTGAGGAAGAGGAAGAAGGAGAAGAATACTAAGACGGAAGAGATCTCTGGAAAGCAATCATCACCAAAGAACGCACAATGCGCAATCTTGTGGTATTGTCATAAAAAAATCTAAATACAGCTAGTAAATGTTGTTTGCCATTTGGTCAAATCTTTTTTTTTTTTAAACCATAAGTGTCCATATAAGTATGATATTAAAAGAAAGCTGTAAATTGATTGTTTCATTGGCTGTTTTTATTTTATATACTCTTCAGCATGTAGTATTAAATCCAGTCCTAGTTAAGCATTGGAATGTGCACTGACTGTGCAAATGATCAATGTTCGCGTTACAAGTCCTAGTACTGTTTGCTAGATCTGATTAGCTGTAAATGTAAGTCCATTCACTAACATGTTCAAACTATACAAAGGTATTCAACAAAATTATCCATTAAGAGATGATAGCAATATCAAAATCAGCTTTACATTTATGGTTATCGGGGTTAAGTGTCCTAGTACTCAGCATCATGTTTCATATTTTGTAAAAGAAAAAATGTTTAATTACTTAATATTATTTTTAGTTTTAGTGTTTATGTTAGTAGTATCTCATGGGAAATTGATTTAAATTTCATGGATTAATTAATTGATTGATTGATTAAACTATTTAAAACCAAAGTAACAAATGCTGCACAAGTTGCACAAAAGTATCAGAACAAAATGTGTATCATATACCGTAAATCTCTAACGAAAGTTGGCTGAAATGACTTTTCTGAGTATTTAGAGCCAACAGTTAACGATAGGTTTTTTATTAATTATAATTGTTTTTGATTAATTGGTGGCACGGTGTTTGGCGTTACCACCTCATAGCTCCATGATCACTGATTCGATGAGGTGGAGTATAAGTGAGTGGGTTTCCTCCAGGTTTTAGAGTTTCCTTCTCTTCCTGCAGGAGGGTTGAATGACTGAAGTGTTTGAGTTTGTGTTTATCCATGGAGCCTTGCAATCCACTAGAATACCATTCATCCATTCGACTCAAGTAGGAAGTGGGAAGGCAATTAAAAAATGTTGGGATTTCCGAGTTACGACTTATAACTCGAAAACGAACTCTGACTCTATCCAATGCAACAAAAGTGCTTAATGAAGAATGAATAAATTCCAGATTAATGCAGTTAAGTATGTGGATACAATTTTTACCAAAGTGGGTTTTCACTTTTTCCACATATCACTCTGGAGCTTTATATTCTATCAAGGTTAACTTTTCTAGGTAATCTGTACATGTGTAGTGAAACGATTATTGCACCTTACAAGGATCTGAAGGGCTTAACCCCAAAGCGCGCATGCGCTGAGCGTCAGGGCTACGTCATAGAGGACCCGGAAGTGCGTCACTGTAGTGAATGCGGAAGTATCGCGCTGCTGCAGAGAAACAGCGGAGGAGGTCTGAATCTTTAAAGAAAGAAAGGTAAATAGCCATGTTTGTCTGCGTTAAAAAAATAAAATAATAATAAAACAGTAAGACGTGCTAATAACTAAATAATGACGTCAGCATCGAAGCCAGTCTTTATTTCTTTCTTTCTTTAAAGGAAAATAAACCTTTTTTACGGGATTTCTCTCTATATTTAGTCATTAGAGCTACGGTATGGATTTGGGTAAAAAAAAAAAAATCAAGACGAAATGAAATCGTAAATACTCTGAGTTAGGTCGGTAATTATATATATTATATATTATAATGTGTCATATGGGATACATTACCGGGTACGTCCCAAATCGACTTAACGTAGGGTGCGCTTCAATCTGCATATCCCTGTACTACCTAGTGCACTTTCCCTACTGTAGCTCGCCATTATTAATTATTCACATGGTAAAGACCATTTTATTAAAGCTTGTTTAACACTTGTTTAGACTTTAGTGTCACATTAAATTTGACACATAGATCCAGGAAACTATTAAAATTAAACTATTAAAAACTATTAGGAAAATATTATTTTTTAATATGTCGGGGATCGATGTCGTTTAAGCATTTTATTTAACTAAACATGTAATACACGCTTTCTTAATACTTTATATTATATTATAAGGTGCTGTTTATAATATTTTTTTTTTATGTGTAGCAGCCTAAAAAGGGAAAATCTGCACCACAGCTCGTTCCCCTCGTGTTTCTTTAAGGCGTTAATGCGATAATGCTATCTCTGAAACCAATATTACGTTCGTCCTTCATGTGTTATAGTGAAGAACTGTTTTGTATCATAAATAATTTCGTCTACGGTTAGTGTTTTAGGAAATAAACAGTCCTAAAAATTGACCTTCTGTTTAATGAAACCGTGAAGGGGGGCTGAGTTTAGCGATCTCTATGCTAACTATACGCGTGACAATTTTTGTTTGCCGTTATTTAGAGATATATACAGAGGTAGAAAAAAAAACACTAATTATAATTTGGTTAATGTGTATTTTGAGTTTTGAATCATATGATGGTGTATATGATTTTTTTTTTTACTCAGCATCAATATTTATATTAGCTAGGTAATGGACAAAAAAGCTACCTGCTACAGCTACTGTAGTTTAATGTTGACATGAGGTCCTCTGGGCTCTTATTTAGCTGTTCTGCAATTTGAAGCTAGTGTACACACTCTTAAATAATTTAGCTGTTTTCCTTTTTTACCTGCCTGGAAAATTCCTCTCGTTTAAAAGCTCAGCTTTCTAGTTCATTAAACAGTGAAATTCAGCACGGTTGCTTTTCTAGGACGTGCTAATCTGCTATCTTTAGTTTGTGTAGCTTAAACGGGGTCCTTAAAAGGAAGAAAATGACATTAGCATTGGCTAGTGAACCCTAATCAAATGACTAGCTTGCTAGTTAAATGGTGGTGTTTGTTCGGATTGACTGAACTTTGATGGTTCTTGTGTGTGTGTATAGCAATTCTGCTCGATGACTGAGCGATGCTAGGTCGAGGATGGGACACGCCCTGTGCATCTGCTCTCGCAGTTCCATAACTATTGACAACAAGCGATACTACTTCATTCAGAAACTCGACGAGGGGTAAGATGTAATTATGTTGCTTCATCTCGAGAATTAATTATTAACCATCAAAGGAACTCAAAACAAAAACTCATTGCTGAAGGACCAATGTGCTAAACTAGCCAGTTAGCCAACTTGACAGCAAAGAGATCATGATTGTGATTTGAACACATTTAGCTAATGTTCAATAAATCACCCAGGAAATGACTATGCAAAAAAAAAAAAGTCTCACATTTCAACCTACAGTTAACTAGCCGGCTAGTTACGTTGCCTAATGAACAGTTGTTGGTTGCTATGGTAATGTTATAGTTTGACTATTTAGATTTTTAACTAGCCAGCTAGGTGAGTTACCTAATGTTAGCAATATTAGATTTTTTGTTGTTGTTATTTCTCATGTTTCTCCTTGGTGTTCCTCCTTCAGCGGTTTTAGCTACGTCGATCTGGTTGAAGGAGCTCAGGACGGACGTTTCTATGCTCTGAAGCGAATCCTCTGTCATGACCGGGACGGACGGAAGGAGGCACAGACGGAGGTGGAGATGCACCGAATGTTTAACCACCCCAACGTTCTGAGTCTGACAGGCCACGCCTTCGTGGAGCGCGGAGGAAAGAGCGAAGCCTGGCTGCTCCTGCCGTACATCAGCGTATGCCTTCTTCACCCTAAAGCTTGTACCAGGAGCCTCCTTTAGAGGACTTTATACAGGACCGCTGCTCCAGGGTCATCCTGAGGGACCAGTTAGCATGATGTTCACAAAAAAAAAAAAAAAAAAAAAAATGAAAGCTAAAACCATGTCTGTTAGCATAGTGATATCTGGAGAATTAAAGCTAGGTCATGACCAGCTAGCATTTTGGAGAAGTTTTATCATCTGAAATGTTTACTTAAGATGTATTGAGTTGTGGTGTTCTCGTGTCCTGTTCCAGAAAGGAAGTCTGTGGTCCGTCCTGGAGAAACTGAGGGAAAAAGGGGGTTCCATGCCCGAGGGTCGGGTCCTGCACATTTTCTGTGGTGTTTGTGAAGGTCTAAAAGCTATCCATGACAAGGGATATGCACACAGGTAGGCTAACAAGGCTAATGTAGCTAACAGGTCCTGAAAGTTAGAAGTTTAATGGTGCCTGCTCCAGAATTTGTTTCGCAAAATGCCATTCAATGCTTCTGAAATAATTTCAGGCGCTAAATCAGTCCTAGTTAGTCACGTTAGCTTGTATCTCAGAAATGAGTTTTGCTAGCTTTATAAATTGAGTTAAACATTTTTAACCATTAAATACGGCTATTAAACACGACCTGCTTAGCTTGCTAACCTGCCCAAATTGGTTGCTAGCAAGTTAGATAGCTAACTCAACAACCATCTTTAGAAATCAGTACAACCAAAGCAGAGGTGATAAACATTAAGGACATGCCCCCTGAGGCCCCAAATCCTGAAATTTTAAGGTGGAAGATCCTGGAAGTTTTGTGAATGATGTTCTTACATAAGGAAGTAACGTTGCTGGATTTAACAATTTATACATGCTAATTTACGTCTGCGAAAGTCAATCAGTATGATTAATTTGCTGTATATCCGATTGAATGTGATGATCAGGGACTTGAAGCCCACTAATGTGCTCCTGGAGGAGAACGACAAGCCAGTGCTGATGGACCTCGGTTCTATGAACAAAGCCCGGATCGAAGTAAAAGGCTCCAGAGAAGCTATGACCGTGCAGGTGGGAAGAGAAATCAGCCATCATGCTAACTCGCAGCACAGTTGTTTTTGTGAAATACGTCTTTCTCACTTTCATTCTGTTTTTTTTTTTCTTGCTCAGGACTGGGCAGCTCAGAGGTGCACCATCTCCTACAGAGCACCTGAGCTTTTTAATGTGGAGAGCCACTGTATCATTGACGAAAAGACAGATATTTGGGTGAGAAACCTGTGAAGGAAGATTCTTTCGAGGAGCTATGAGGCTAATGTAGCAAACAAGTGAATGGCTACCAGTTTAGCGTGGTAACTGTGGGTACTTAACCAATGTACCAGTAGTTTTAGGACTGTACCTTTGTTGATTCTTTCCAAACATTTTAAATTACCGTTGCTTAGCTTCTATTACCTGTTAGCAACATTAGCCTTGTGTGAAACATCCTGACTTGTATCTAAACAGTACTAACTGAACGAGAATGTGTGGAATATCTGTCTTTTTGATTGTGTGTGTGTGTGTGTGTGTGTGTTAGTCCTTAGGGTGTGTACTGTACTGTATGATGATGCTCGAAGGACCGTACGATCTGGTGTTTCAGAAAGGAGACAGCGTCGCTCTGGCTGTCCAAAACCCCATCGCCATTCCACAACCGTGCAGGTCAGAAATCCGGTCAGAGTATCTTAAGTTATCTTAGGTTAGCTAGCTTCTGTCATTAACAAAGAGACAGAATATTTCATTTCATTGCATGTACTAATTAACCCAAAAATCCTGTCTGGTTAGCACATGAATGCTAACTACTGTACCTGGAGTTAGCAGAGATGATTATCAACCATTTTAAATGATTTTTAAATCCTGTCAGGTTAACTTGTGTGAGAAAACTAGCGAGTATGAAATCCTGTCAGTTTAGCTGTTTTTTTTTTGTTTGTTTTTTTAGCAAGCTAGCATCTGCAGTCAAGATTATGAAAGAATTTTTAAGTTTACATTATGAATCCAGTCAGAAATCTTGTCATTTTAGCATCAGAACATAGCTAGCACATGAATGCTAACTACCTGGAGCAATTGATTATCAGCATTTTTAAATCCTGTCAGGTTAACTTGTGTTAGCCAACTAGCATCTGCAGTCAAGATTTTGACAGAATTTTTAAGTTTACATTTTACGTCATGAATCCAATCAAAAATCCTGTCATTTTAACCAGCTAACTGCTGTTAGCAACAACATTTATGATCATTTCTAAATGATTTAAAAATCCTCAAGATAAACGCATAGCTAGTTTTTAACATTTTAAAACAATTGTAGTAAAAATACTCTCAGAAATCCTGTCAGGTTAGCGTATGTTAGATAGCTAGGATCAGCAGTCTTGATTATGAATGTTTATCAAAGTTTGAATCCTCTCAGAAATCCTGTCACGTTAGCTAGCTAACGTTAATTTTTCCTGTATAAATCCTCTCAGTTTAGCAGATTAGCATGTTGTAGAGATGGCAGTGAAAATGTCAATGTTAGCGAGCTAATATCATCATCTATAATGACCACTTTCGTATTTTTTTTGTTAATTCTGTCAGATTAGCTAGCATTAGCAGAGAACATTATGAACATTTATGGATGACAGATCCTGTCAGGAAATCTTACAAGTTATGTTAGCATTAGCAGTGACAATCTTTAGAAATGTTACATAAATCATCTCAGGTTGAGGGTAAAGATTATAAAAGTTTATTTATTTTTACATTTTATGTTACGAATGCTCTTGGCTAGTTAGCATTAGCAGCCTAATTAAGCTCTGTTTGCTTTGTAACAGGTACTCTGAAGGTCTGCAGACGCTCCTGAGCTCTATCATGGTGACGAACCCTCAGGAGCGGCCCAACATTGACTGGGTTCTCGAGCGGGTCAGAAACCTCCAGGGCTCGGACGGAGGGGCGACTGAAACCGACAGAGTATGACGAAAGGAGCCTGATTTTTATTTTCTATTTAGACTGTTGTTTTGTTTTTGTTTTTTTTTTTACTTTTACCTCATTGAAAATATATGCACCAAACATACCCTCTCTTTCACAAACACCTTGTCAAAATTCTACCCTGCAAATTTGGAACGTTAGCACCGAAGCTAATAACTTCTCCGAACCTGCTCAAGAGTCGCTGTGGCAACAAGGGAGGAACTTAAGTTAACTTTGATCATCTAATCATAAAATTGACCATGTGACATCACTGCTAGCCTTTTTAATCGCTTCTTTGTCTCAGTGTACCGCTTGGCATCAAATAATAGTTTAGCATATCAAGCTATGCATTAGCACCGACATTAACATAATTTCTGTCTCACCTAACTAACTAAATTTGCTCTAAGCTATTTCCAAGTACGCTAATTATTATATTATGTAATCAGCACGGAGAAACAATAGCACTAGCAAGCTGGTTAAAATTAGGCTAGTTATTATATTTTGTAGTTAAGATCAGTAGCTAGCTAACACGAAATTAACTAAGTATTATCACACTTTTAAGATTAGCATGTTAAGAAATAAGCATAACTAGAGGTCAAAATTAAATTACATTACGTTGCAAGCAAGCTTATTAAAAGTAGTCTAGTTTTTATATTTGGTGACTGCGACCAACATTTTCCGCTAAACTGTATATCGAGCGAAAGCTACAGTTAAGACAAAGCCTTGTTGTATAACGCGCAACAACGGATAGGCAAAACAGTGACGTGAAACTACAGTGTCTTTTATTTTATTTTTCGAAAAAAGGTTAAAGTTGATGTATGTACATGAACAGGAAGAGTTACAGTGTGTGTGTGTGTGTGTGTGTGGAAGACGAACCTAGGTTTCGAATGAAATTTTAAAAACGAGTATCTAATAAGGAAAGTGGACATTTGCTATGTTAGCCAGTGTCGTGTTTTGTGACAAAACAGCAGCTTCTAGGACTGGAATCATATGAAATATTGTGTAATCGCGTAGGTTTGATTTGCTTCCGATATTAACTGAAGTCCCTGGAAGTCCCACCCCCTTCCATCATCTCTTTGTGAAGGTACATATGCTAGTCTTAGCTAATTTCATAGGTAACGTCAGTTAGGTATGTTTATCAGATGACATACCAAATTGTTTTTCCTAACCCCTTTCCACATAAGTTGTCAGGTTCGTTTATGTGATATCTTCAGTGTATCATCATCCCGGCCTTAGTGAGCGTCGATCGACTGTATGGTCACAGTATTGGTCCGTAAAGAAACGTTATAAAATGCAAACAGTATCTAAATCTCTAAGTGCGCTTTTATTTGCATGTGTCTGTTATGTTTAACGCAGATTTTTTTCTTAACTGAACGATGTGGTACAAGGATCTTCATCACATAATTCTTTATTGCACCATCACACTTCCCCAGACTTTAATTTTATGACACTAATATCGATTTCCAATATGGTTCATGAGGCAGATTTTTAACCAAATAAAACCTACGTTGGCAGGCATTGTGTTAAGGACACGCTCTTCTGTGGG